>JAODAL010006570.1:0-132182 GCA_025379985.1 Phyllomedusa bahiana | reverse complement strand
ATAGGGTGGGTAGGGAAAAGTATTCAGCCCCCTTTTAAAATTTTTCACTCTTTGTTTTTTTGAGCCATTTGGTAAGATCAAAAAAGTTTTTTTTTTTGCGGATTATTGTACATCTACCCCCATCTTGAAAAAAAAAACAGAAATGTAGATATTTTGGCAAATTTTTTAAAAACAAAAAAAACTGAAAATACTGGTTTAAGTATTCAGCCCCTTTGCTCAGTATGAGTAAAGCACCCTTTTGAGGGTACAGATGGTTTTCTTGATAATATGCAAAAAGCTTTTCACACCTGGATTTGGGGATCCTCTCACATTCTTCCTTGCAGGCCCTTCCATTTTCCCTCAGGTTGGGGTAAACTTGGGTGGACAGCCTTTTAAGTCTCCCCAGAGATGTCATTGGGGTTTTTGGTCAGGGCTTGGCTGGGCCAGTAAGAAGGTCACGGTTGTTCTAAAGCCACTTTTGTTATTTTAGTGTGTGTTAGGGTCATTGTTTTTTGGGAAAGATGAACCTTCGGCCAGTCTGAGGCCCCAGACCCTTTTGGGAAAAGGGGTTTTTTCATCCAGGATATCTCTTTTTATTTGGGCCCGCATTACTTTCCTTAAATTGAAACCCAGTCGTCCTGCCCGCAGCTGAAAACCCCCCCCCAGCATGAGCGCCACCCCCATGTTTCCTGTTGAGATTGTATTGGGCGGTGAGGCATCTTGGTTTTCTCCACACTATCGCTTAAATTAACACCAAAAATTTCAATTTTTGTCTCATCGACCGAGAATCTTTTTTTCAAGTCAGAGTCCTTCATGGCTTTTTTGCAAACTGATGGGGTTGCTATGTCTTGCACGGGGGAGAGGCTTCCGTGGGCACAATGCCGGCACACTGCCATAAAGCCCCGACTGGTGGAGGCTGCAGTGAAGTTGATTTTGGGGGTTTCAACTCCCCCTACGGTCTTGGTTCTCCCACAGGTTTTTGGGGTTCTTCTTTACTTCTCAAAAAGGCCCTTTCCCCAGATTGTTTATTTGGTGGACAGCCGGGTAAAGGGAAGAGTTGTGGCATCCAAACTGCTTCCGTTTAAGGATTAGGGAGGCCCGGTTTTTTAAAACCCTTTGAGTGGAAAAATTTTTTTGAAACCTGGCCGTTCTGTGCCTTGCCCAATCCTGTTCGAGCTTTGGGCAGTTCACTAGATATTTTCAATGTGCCTGACATGCACTGTAAGCGTGAGGTTTAAAGACGGTGTGTCCCTTTTCCCCTAATCAAGTCCAATCAGTTTAATTAAAAAAGTGGACCCCAATAAAGGGAGGGGAACCACCCAAAGGAAAACAAAAGGGAAAATGGGCGATGTGGTTAAATGAGTGTCACAGTAAAGGGCTGAATACTTATGACCATGGGTTTTTAAAGTTTTTCTTGTTTAATAAATTTGCAAAAATTTTTAACATTTCGATTTTTTTTTCTTTCAAGATGGGGTGCAGAGTGTCCCTTAATGACCAAAAAGGAACTTTTTGGATTTATCAAAGGGATGCAATAAAGAAAGGTAAAAAATACTTTTTTTTACCCACTGTATAACGTCAAAAAAAAATATGAGGAGATCAGTTTTTTAATGTGTAATGTTTTTTAAATTTTTAGGGCATTCCTTTATGCTTATAAAGTATTGCATTTGCGTGGTTTGCGCTTTGTTGTTAATGTTTCGGGTTTCCCCCCTAATTAAAATATTTTTCTAGGGGCTACCTTGCAGTTTTTAAATTTCCTCTAAAACTTGTTTGTTCAGTTATGAGTAAGGGGCGACAGACTCAAAACGCCTAAGCATACTGTGGAGTTTTTACACTGTCAAATAGGCCGTTTGCCCTCCATAGGCTACTAATTTTTAAATTTGTTTTAAACCCATTTGGTACTTTTCCCTTGTGAAGATCAAACCCTTCTCTTTTTGGGGTTTTTATTTATTATATTCTAGACTCCTTTGTTCCATACCCTACCTGGCTTATGCCTGGGATATACACAAGCTGTATCTGAAGAGATATCCCATACCAGTGACTAAAGGTTAGCTGCTGAGTGCTGACCAATGGGCTTGTATGCCTATACATTGACCACCCAGTTGCCTTGATACAATGAAGAATCATTTGAAGGCTCTTCATCACCAAGTACACTGTATCTTCTCATAACCTTGCATCTAAGGAGTATGGATAAATTCCTGATTTCTTTATCGACATAAAAAAACACGTAAATTTCCCAAACATCAGGACCAACCTAGCACCTTAATTGTACAATTACTAAAAACCAAAGACACCGCTGGTGACATGTCAGAAAACATGCCTTCCAAAGTGCAATCTTTGAATGATGCATATTCTGGCTGAAAATTATTGTTCTCTCTCTCAGTGATCTTCTCTAGCCCTGCAGAACCAGCTAACCAAGACCACTTGCAAGTTTCAATTGTGACCCAAGAGGTCTCTCAACTCCTTAACCCTGTGTTTGACAAGTGCTTTGACCGCTACAAGTTTGTTAATCTGTATAACAGAAAACTGACATTTTTTTGAAAAAAAGGTATCAGTCAAACTCCAGTAAGACAGAACAGTAATCCACCCAGTGCACAGTCAACCATCACAACTACCTCATCTGCCAAATCCCTTTCTCCAGTTGCTAAGCATAAAGCGAAGCTGCCAATCCAAAAGCTTGTGGTCAGACAGTGGCCATATCGTAGGGTTTCTGCATCCCTTCCCTGCTCGTAAGAAAGTAGCCAGGGGCTGTTTCCTTTGGGGGGTGCATAACATATGTCCCCCAAAGTGACACCACAAGTTATTTTCAAAGATCAGAGCACATCACTCATTTCCTCTTTACTCTTTAGTATATCCCTGGAACCTACTTTTGGAACACCCCTTTGAAGAGAATGTTTCACCCAAATTTTTCTTACTGATTCAAGCCAAATACTAATACCTATTTTTTTCTTCTTAACTGTGTTTATTTTCGATTGTTGACTTATTTTAAATTTTTTGTTTTTAATATGATTTGGGGCAGTCATCTTGCCTAAGCAGCTTTTCACAGCATTTAGAGAAATGCTTTACTGCATCTACATAGGCCTTAGAATCCTGTGAACAGGACCTGACTGTTTGACTTCTATGACTTCTCTGCATCACAGACTTTGCTCTTTCCTGGATCTCCTCATATCAATCAAACGTTTAGCGTCTCTCACTGCCGCACCACTTCCTCTTCTCGCCCGCTCTCTATTGGTGTCCCCCCCGGGGGCAGTCCTGGGGTCTAATATTCTCACTAACTCCGGCCCGGGTCAACTCATGCCCACTGGTTTCAGTACCACCTCTACAAGAATGGGAAAACAATTTACATCCTGGCCAATTTATTTTTTTTCTGGATCCCAGAATATCTATCTTCCAGATTCTCTTTCTTCTCCTTCTGCCTTCTAAAACTAAACATGGATAAAATGGAGTTCATCATCTTTTCACCATCCACCAGATCTATCTATCTATCTGTCTGTCTGTCTGTCTGTCTATCTATGTCAATGAAACTACACTTTTACCCGTCCCACAAGTCCATGCCTTGAGATAAACTTTGACTCCTTTTAATCCTTCACGCCAGCCACACATCTAAGCTCTGCCTGCCACCTCCACTTGAAAAATATTTCTCGAATCCACTCTTTCTTTAGCTTTGATGCTACAAAAATGTTAGTCCATGCCTTTGTTATCTCCCGCCTAGACTACTGCAGCATCCCTCTCTGCGACCTCCCGTCTAACACTTTTGCTCCCCTCCAAACCATCCTCAACTCCACTGCCCAGCTGATCCACTTCTCTCCTCATTTTTTCTCTGCCAATCCCTTCAAAGGCTACCCACTGCCATAGGTGTAACTTTAGTTAAAAAAAATGAGGGGACCAATTCTCCCTCCCCTTCCCTTCCTCCCTTTCCCTTCCACCCTCTCTTCCTCCTTCCCCTTTCCCCCTCCCTTCCTCCTTCCCCTTCCTCCCTTTCCCTTCCTCCTCTCCCTTTCTCTCCCTGCAGTGAAGCGGCCCCCTATAACCTATCTATGAGGTCTGGGGGAGCGCTGTGAGCTCCCACAGCGGGTCCGGGCGGGGCCTGTACGCTAAGAACTTTTGGTGAAATTCATAAGGTTATAAGTGGCTCTCGTGATACTACGTTTTACGATTCCTTGCGGGGGTTAAAATGTCATGTTAAGTAAAATTCAAAAGACGTGAAAATCAAACAATATTTAGATTACCCATTATAGGTGCCGCAAACTTTATGGTGATTTTTAATTTAAAAAGTATATCAATTTTAAAAACCTTATGCTATTTTGCGTCACTGAAAAAGTATTTTGTTGTCACTGTTGTTAATTAATAACAGTTTGTAATTTTTAAAATTCGAGCCGGGATGGGACAAAAAGCAGCCGGCAATGAAAAACCCAAACCAGCCCCCCTACAAAATTTCCCCCCTTAATGGAAATAAAAAACGTTACACAATGCACAAATTTCGCTAACCCCCCCCCACCCCCTCATACTCCCTTAAAAATTTTAATATACATCCAGAATGAGTCAAAAAAACTCACTGTAGCCCTAGGAATCACTCATGTCACATACTGTACCTCAAAATTAATTTTATTGCATACCATACACCAGAAATGACATAATTAATTTCTCGGGTGCAGCGAGTGATATTACACATGGTAGCCACAGAAATTACATTACTAAGTGCACCTTAAAGGGGTTTTGCCACAATCTAATATTGATGTGGAATCCTCCAAAATGGGTATTTAATCACTTTTCTAAGTATATGTGATTAGAAAAAGGGTAGTCTGTGATAGCAGCAGCCTGGCTTAGATGCCCTTAGTTTCCTGACTGTTTACATTAGCTAAGACCAGGAGCTGATCTGGCCATGCTTGAGTTGTTTGAACTTCTTATCTGATGGCAGAGTACATGAACAAGCTTTGAAGGGAGGGGGGAGAACAAAGCCTTTGTCTGCTGTATAGAGAATATGTTGGTTGTAATGTAATTAACTGAGTAAACATGCAGACCCTCATTGCTCAGCCTTCCTCCCTCCCCCCTGTAGCAGTTCCTGAATGCTGCCTGCCTGGATCTTATATTCCCTCCTCAGCAGATAAGAGGGAGAACACAAAACCCTTAGAGCTTGTGCTCAATACAGTTACCCTCCGTGGTTTAGCCAAACAATGTTTGCTCAACTACAGAGACTGAATATCAGCCTCGGAAGCATACATGGGAGGTGGTGCAATGACATCATAGAGGAGACACTTGTTTTTTTAAACACAAAAACACAACACTCATTTTTACAATGCTCAAGAGGACAATTCAGCCTGTTAGGTGAGGAAATCACTTCTTGGCAAAACCCCTTTAAAAATGAATTGCACATTGTACTCAAGAAATAATATAATTCACTGTACCCCAAAACTGTATTATATTACACACTGAGCCCTATAAGTGAATTACATTACTAACTGTACTCCAGAGATTACATTACACACCGTACCCCAGAGATTAGATTACTCACTGTACCCCAGAGATTACATTATATACTGTACAACAGAGATTATATTACACCGTTCCCCGGAGATTATTACATTACACACTGTACCCCAGAGACTAACTACATTTGACAAGGTACCCCGGAAATTGTGTGTGTGTGTGTATATATATATATATATATATATATATATATATATATACATATATTAAACACCTACACATTACACACTTGGGGTGAGTTCACATGACGTTTTTATGGCACCGACAGTGTCATTTGCTTGTTGGAAATTTAACGCTTGCAAATGAAGAATTCATCTAAACGACGACACTGATTTTATATAGATTATAATGTAAATCAGTTTCTTGTCGGATTGGACGCTAGTTCTGAGGCAGATCAAGCACTAAATCTGCCCTAGAATCAGCATTCATATCTTCCACGTGAACGTACCCTTAAGGTATGTTCACACGGCATATAGCGGGAGCGTACTGTGTGCTCTGCTATATGCCGGGTGTTTGAGATGTACGCACTGGCCAGTCCGTACTTCTAAAATGCTGGGGGGCCAGTCCAATTCACTTTCATTTTCCCCGGTGCACAGTACATGTTGGGGAAAACGGTAGTTAATCATATCTCTCAATGAGAGCTATGAATTACCGTAGTTACAGTCCATACTTCGGGGCGTCTTGCAGCACAATTATGCCCTGAAGTACGGACCACAAAGACGCTGTGTGAACATATCCTTATACGCACACTGGACACATGTAAACACACACAATATAAATACATTTACACTAGACACATGGCTGTACATACAGTATACACACATCTCACATATACAGTACATACCCTACTCATATGCACAAACAATGCCTAGCATCCTTGTCCCCTCTTTATCTGTCTCCTGTAGTCTTCTGCAGTAAGCAGCTTCTTCCTCCCGCTACAGACAGGGGAGGCAGGGGACCACTGATTCAACAGGAGCTTATCTTCCCTGATGAGGGCTGAGCATAGGGAAAGTGGTATTTGAGGTGAGGAAAAGATATCTACAGAGCCCCAGATAGAGAGTGTGCTGGACTGTGAGCAGCGTTCTGATTGGTGAAGCAGCCCCTGCTGACTCCTGCTCTACCAGTCAGCTCTGCTCTCACTCTGCACTGACACTTGAGACTGCTACCTACTCTGTCCCCCCAAGATGCACAAAAATATAGGAGGAAAATGGTTAACTTCTTCCTCCTCTGTGTTTTGCCATCCCACACTTGCCGTATTCTCATGCTTTCATATGGATTATTTTTTTTATTGAAGTGGCTAAAAAGTGGGAGGACCAGTCCCCTCTGCCCCCCCCCCTAAAAATACATCTATGCCCACTGCACAGTGAATTTGATTAAAATTACTAACCATGACCCACAAAGCTCACCATAACGTGCCCCCCTATACATATCTGCCTTAATCTCCAAATACCTCCCTTTACTCAATCTTCACCCCTCACAGGACCTTTTTCTTTGTTATCCCCAGGTCATCATCTCATACAACTGTTTACAAGACTTCTGTCATGCCTCCCCCATACTCGTTGCCATAACACATCAGACTCTCCTCTGATTTCACTAGTTTCAAACGCAATCTGAAAATCCATCTCTTCAGGATAGTCTATAATTTACAATAATCCTGCCACCCTCACCCCACAAACATGTCTGCCCCCCCACCTTTCCCACATTTTCTGTCTGTCCTTCTTCCTTGTAGATTGTAAGCCTTTGCGGGCAGGGTCCTCTTTCCCTCTGTATCAGTTGTTGGTTATTTAGTGTTGCCATTGTACTTTGTTTAGACCTATGTTGTGTATCTAACTTCCCTCGGATATACAGTGCCCTGGAATTAAGGGAGCTTTAAAATAAATAATAATAGAAATAATACTAGTAGATTTCGAGGCATGCTCTGTGATCTGGGAAGAAGTCAGTGTGCAGAGAGGAGGAGGGGTGACCTGTGACTATCACCTGTTGTGAACAGTGGATCATGTGTTATCTATACATTGGTGTCACTTTTCATTGTAATCCTGCCTGTGATGAAGAGAAAGGTGAAAAGTTTTGTCTAAAGTGTCAGACCACTGTATCATTAGGCTTAGTGACCAGATTTTAAATATAAAGGTAGTGATGCAAAAAATGTATTAAAACATTACAACAATTGTTAACAAATATAATAAAAACATGATTATAAAAAATAGGTTATCTTCTAATTTCTCTTTTGCTTTAAAAGAGGATCTTGCAGTCTGGTAAAATTTTCCCACTTATCTGTTATTTGAATAGACAACCTCTTAAAAAAATGACACTTTTTTTAGAAACTTGTGCTACCTTTTTTAAACCTTGCCTAAACACTGCAGACCCTATAATCAGCAATCTATGAACCCCTTAACGATCGACCACGGTCTTTTGATGCGAACTGTGTGTTCTCTGTCAGGAGCGATGCCAAAAGACGTCGCTGCGTAGAGAGACAAAAAATAAAATCCTACACATATTATGTATCCATATGACTGTATTAACCTGTACAATTAATCAAACTGGTTATTTAGTATGATATGTAAATGGCATAAAAAAAAATAAAAAAACAAGTGCAGAAAAACGCAATTTTTTATGTTCACGCTGCAAGTAATTTTTTCTAAAAATTACGCAGTAGTTTATATGTAAACTTAAACTGTGCCTCCCAAAAAATAAAACTTCTTCTGCTTAAAACAAGCCCTCATACAACTGCATCATAGAAAAAGATAAAAAAAGATATGACTATTGAAACGAAGGGAGGCAAAAACAAAAAAATTCAGCTGGTAGTTAAGCCCTTTTAAGGCCTGGTGCTTAGAGGGTTAATAAACTTTTTTGCACCTTTATTTGACAAGGCAAAAAGCTGTGTATAAGCTACTAGATTTTACAACAACATAAGTCGTATGATGACCTAAACTTTCTAAACTCTCATCGATCTTTCTACCAGCACACAGATTAACCGTCTTAAGCAAACCTACTTTATCGATTCTTCTACCTGTGAAGGTTGGAACAAACCCTGATAGTTTAGTGATGACTTTTCCTTTCATTGACATCCTCCCAATATCTACATTTACTCACAACCCTTAGTTCCAAATAGATCTCTTTTTAATGAAGGATCTTCATGACCCACAAAAAAATATCAGTAATTTCCATTAACCAATTTAATTTCCTCCATACACAGCTCTCATTTTCCTAAGCCCAACAATATACAGTGGGGAAAAAAAAAGTATTTAGTCAGACACCAATTGTGCAAGTTCTCCCACTTAAAAAGATAAGAGAGGCCTGTAATTGACATCATAGGTAGACCTCAACTATGAGAGACAATATGAGAAAACAAATCCCGAAAATCAAATTGTCTGATTTGGAAATAATTTATTTGCAAATTATGGTGGAAAATAAGTATTTGGTCACCTACAAACAAGCAAGATTTCTGGCTCTCACAGACCTGTAACTTCTTCTTTAAGAGGCTCCTCTGTCCTCCACTCATTACCTGTAGTAATGGCACCTGTTTGAACTTGTTATCAGTATAAAAGACACCTGTCCACAACCTTAAACAGTCACACTCCAAACTCCACTATGGTGAAGACCAAAGAGCTGTCAAAGGACACCTGTTATGATCATGCCTGACAGACCCCCAGCTTCGAGTTCTGGTCGCCGGCCACGGCCGTTACGACGAAAACCATGGTTTTTAACATAATACTTTGTATTCTTAGTTACCAGTGTGAACTGAGTCCTTCCTTTCCTGTGTGTTAATTGATTCCTGGCCAATGCCCGTGGCCAGGAATCCTCCAGCACCCTTTTAGTTAAACTGTGTTCCTCTTTGTTTCAGTTTTGTTTTCCTATCCGGTTTTGTGTTCTTTCCACCAATCACCTCTACTCTGTGTTCACTGGTTCCCTATTTAAGGATTCCCTTACCTGTCCCCTGTGCCTGTTATATTGGGTCCTTCCTATACCGTTAGCTTGCTTTTCTCCTGTTGGTTTTTCTGGTTACCTGACTTTGCTTGGCTTCTGATGATTCTTCTCCTCCTGATTTAGTACCTCGTTGCATGACAGTTACCGACTTGGCTCGTCTTACGTCTTTCTCTTCAGTCTTCCGATTTGGTACTGCACTTCCTGCTTGTTGCCAAACTTGCTTGCCTGATGTTCCTTTATTGTGTTTTGTATTTGTTGGTCTGTGTCTTGTGTTACCACATATTCAGTATAGTGTTCAGTCTTCTGGTTGGGGCCGACCTTTTAAGGAGTCGGGTACCTCCAAAAGGCAGGGAAAGGGGTTGGGACCAGCGTCAGGGCCTCACTCTGTCTGTGCCTTCTCGTGTGTCCCTGACCGGTCCCTTACAACACCAGAAACAAAACTCAGCAAGGATATTGAAGATGAAACATGTCTGGGTCTTTCGGCATTCGTAAGAAGCTTTTCAAGGTCCTGGAGTGACCTAGCCAGTCTCCAGATCTCAACCCCATAGAAAACCTTTGAAAGGGAGTTGAAAGTCCTTGTTGCTCAGTAACAGCCACAAAACATCACTGCTCTAGAGGAGATCTGCATGGAGGAATGGGCTAACATACCAGCAACAGTGTGTGCCAACCTTGTGAAGACTTGCAGAAAACGTTTGTTATATATACCTTGTTGGCAATGACAGAGGTCAAAGTATTGAGATGAAATTTTGTTATTGACCAAATACTTATTTTCCACCATAATTTGCAAATAAATTCTTTCCAAATCAGACAATGGGATATTCAGGATTTGTTTTCTCATTTTGTCTCTCATAGTTGAGGTCTACCTATGATGTCAATTACAAGCCTCTCTCATCTTTTTAAGTGGGAGAACTTGCACAATTGGTGGCTGACTAAACACTTTTTTCCCCACTGTATAATGCTGGTTAACCCCACATTCACAGACAGTGACTTGGAAGACATTTAAAGAATAATGTTCGTACTATTGTCCACATCCTTGGGCTAAAAAGTTTGGGCGACATGTTTGAATGTTGGCGATGACAGGCCAGTTCGAAATAGCTTTAAGGTAGCATTGAATGTGCCAGAATGTATGACCCTGTTCTTCTTCAGGTCATACATACAGGCGTAGGCTAGTGCCAATACGACAAGTCTGACTCAGGCAGACCACCTTTAACTTGGTCTGGCTGTTCTAACTGTTATACGCCTACATTTATGTCAAAGAATCATAAATGTGTCCTCTATGAATGTGGTGCGACACGCCCACAGAACACCCCTAATCTTTGGCACACTAAAGAGTGTTACAACTGTGTTTATCGCGACTGCGACTGTTAGGACATCTATAGAACAGGGCTTCTAAAGATTTTTGACGCCAGATAACTGGCACAGCCCATTCTTACATGTTGTCCTTTGTTTCTACATTTTCATACATCCTCAGTTCTGTCACCAGAGGTTTGGGAATTGACAAGTGGATGGCTAAAAACTCAGGATTAACGCTAAACAATATTTGAGCCATCCTTGATAAGACCATTAAATACACACCATGTGTATCCAATAGTAAATCACCCAGAAAATTGTCTGCATTTGGCTATGTTTCACAGAAGTGCAATTTTCTGAGGAATCTGTACCACGTGTTCTGTTCTCATTATTTTTGGACTTGCCACTTCACACATTGCATATCACATATCACTTGCTTCAATTTGCATTGTTAGCTGCCCACTGAGAACGTTGTTCCACACCATAAGCACTTATTCTCCTGCATCTTAGCAACCTGCTGCAAAACAGTTTTATAAATAATGTATACGTCTACTTCTACAAAATTTTCCATTGCTCTTAGGTATAGATTAGGTGGAAGTTACAAAAAGAGTCCAAAGTTTGTAGAACTGTTATACGTATTATATGGTCGAGACATATTGAATATAGTATTGAAACCTGCTTTCAAAAAAACCATGTGGTATTTCGAACAATCTATCAGAGGCCATCAACCTTTAAACCTAAAATATATTCCTCTTTCTTTTCCTATTCATAGTTGGGAACTGTTCCTCATAGTTCTAGTCTACCTGTCATCTTTTCTCTCCTCCCCCTACTTGGGACCAATCCTTAGGCTTCTTGGACACTTTGCATATGACCTTTGTTTGACTTACCCTCCCCACAACTCTGAGCCACCCAAACACCTTTGTGGCTGTCTTATCTGTCACAAAGAACAACTGCAATCTAAAACTCTAGCAAATCTTCCTATTTGTGACCTGTCTCCCTCCCATCACCATGTGTTTTGTGAACCATAGGGGAGGCACCAGATATTGCAGTGGTGCCAGCTGGGACTTGTAGTTCCACAGACAACAAAGTATTGTCAGAAATAAACCTTTTTAATCTTTAAAAACACATGCCTTAGTTCATGATTTAGGCCAAAACGTAACACAAAGGGCCCGAGCCCCAAATGTTTTAGTACCCTTACAACTCCCCATTTATGACCCCTGAGACACTCCTATTGGGGTAATGTCTGGGTGCAAGTGTTGGGGTGTCCATGGTGTTGGTGCGATTGAAAGCAACTAGACACATTTGTGAATTCGGCAAATGCAGCACTTCCTTACTTACAACATTTCTGTACCAGGTCACAAGTTACAATCTATCTCGTAAGAGCACAGTAGATGTAGTTCGGAATCTAGGATGTTTGTGTATGACAGGAGGCCTCATCCCCTTGTGTACTGTAAGCAGAGTTAGAGTCTTTAATTGTGGCTAGTGTACAGTTTTTTTTTCTTACTGTATACAGAATAGTTATGGGAAACACAGTCCAAGCAATAGTTCGCTGAAGGGACCTTTGAGGGTGGGCTCTTCATGGTGACAAACCTAATTACTCAATATTTTTTGGCACTAGCGTTCTCTGTTGCAGGGGATAGGGAAGGCAAAATGTGTGACATGGAAACTTACCAGAGGTGCACAAAGAGACCAGTAATGCAAGAGAGCAACTGCTCTCTCATGACTAGGGAATATATTGATTCTGGGTATAGTCAGCTCTTGCATGATGCCATGAAGATACATCGTCCGTGACTGGGGATGTTAATCCTTTTAGGGGAGACCAGAAACACCTTCTAAACGTCTTCTGCTGGTCTGGCGATCACTATGTCTGGGGTTCATTTGATTTGGTGCTAGTTTTCCAGAAGCATCTGTATAAACCACTTTCTGATTTGTTCCAGCCCTGTGGGGGTGTTGGGGGACTTCTTCCACATGTTTCTGGAAACTTCCAAAAGTAGCTTACAGTCTATATGAATACCTCACTCTCACATGCAGCATTAGTAAATATATGGCAGCAAAATACAGTGCACACTAGTTAATTTCTTAGTATAAGCACATAACAATGAATGCATTATACATTTTCTAACTCAGTGTCCAAAAGGAATTGTGACACAGTGTACTAGATCACTTATTGTATTGACAATTACTTACGGAGCAATCCCCTGATGAAGTGATACGCGAAACGCGCGTTGAGATTTTTGACTTAGCCAGCACCTTCTGGGGTAACTTGTCACTATGTGTTTAGCCCTATTGATAATCCTTACCAGTGCTCACATGATTTCTTTGTATTATGTATATTCTTTGATCACTTCATATGTTGTTTTTGGACACTTATATCTGCATTTTGATACTTATTCAATTATTTAGGAACATTTCCTGTATCTATATGCACTTTATATTATTTATGAAGTATTGATATTTATATTGTAAATGCACTTTGCTCTTTACGAGTAATTGTTGGTTATTCTGTATATTTTGTATATATATAGATGCATGTGATGTTTTCTGTGATCATGGTATTTATTAAGGATAGTTTGCATTATTAATTACTGTTACTTCACCTTGGCTACATTGGTCTTTTAGTAAATATATTTTTTATATGTATGATTTTTAATATTTATAAAAAAAAGATATGAATTATTAAATTATTCCTGAATTGTTTCTGGAACCTTATTTTTTTGATGGTGTATTATACACATGGTTTGGTCCAGGTAATATAGTGTTGCTGTTGTTGGTATACATTTCACTCAGCAGCAGTAGAATGTCTACCAGGATACCATACATGTTTGTCTGCTATTTGTTTATAAAACAGTCTAATAAATTAAACAGTCTAATAAAAAAAAATTAAGCCAATTTTGTAAAGACAATCACTTATTTAATTTGTCTCATGTCTTAAATTCTCAGTGATATAGTTATGGGAACCATTTGAAACAAGCTATTAGTCATTTGCTTTGGTTAAGATATAAAAAAAATACTTTTAAAATCCTTTTCCATGCCTTTTAAGTAGACATTCAGGGCGACATGTATGAACAGGGCTGTGCTAGTATTCTGGTGTGCCTTCAGCCCATAAACTGTCGCAGCACTGTTCTCTAGATGTATGAACAGGTCCACTCCAAAATTAGACGCATTTTCCAGTGGCTGCTCCTCTTTGTAATGCGCCGAAGATGTGGGGACATTCTGGGGGTCGCACCACAACCGTATGCTTCTATACATTTATGAATGTTTGATACCAAAGCTAGGGGCCACATGTATGAAAACTGTCTAGGTCTAAAATTCACTTTGTTGTCCATAGCAACCAATCAGAGCGCCCCACTCATTTTTTCCAAAGCACTATATGAAATGAAAGGGGAACTCTGATAGGTTGCTGTGGGAAACAAGGTGAATTTTAGACCTAGCCAGCTTTCATACATGTTGCCCTAGGTGCATAACTGTAAGAACAGCCAGAGCAAGTTAAAAGTGGTCTGCCTGCGCCCAAAGTTGTTGTCGAGGAACTGGATATGTGTGACCTGCAGAAGAACAGGTTCATACATACTGGCACATTCTAAACTGCTTTACAGCTACTTAGAACTGGCCTCTATGTGCCTAGTTCATACATGTTGCCCTCAGTGTATGTGTTAGCAAGTCTAGTGGAATAGACAGTGAAACACCTTGTAAAGCATGTTATAAATTTGACGTCAAAATGGTTTGATGAGGAAACAGTCACAAAATATGTTATACAGAACCAACTGTCAACCTGGAGGCCCAAAAGACTCAGAAGTGGGTTCAGACAATGTAATAATTATTGGGTATCAAACCAGAAAATCATAACCTTATGTCCGGTTCTTCTATTTGTATTGCAAGTTGATGTCATGCCATATATGTCGTCATGTAAAGTAGAGGATCTCTTTTACTAGATGAGTTTCCCATTTAGTCATGTTCTGAGTTACATGAGGGTATGGTGCATATGGCTGACAAAAGGCCTTTATTTTACTATTGAAGGGCCTTTCTATTCCTAGCTGGTTGACAGCTTTTCCCTTTTGCTGGCAGTTAGATTCATTAAAGAGAACCTGTCACATAGTTTATGCCCCCCTTGCTGAGGACAGAACAAGCTAGTGACAGACCTGCTATTTCCAGCACTGTGTTCCTTATTCTGTAAGATGCTGTAGTTCTTGAGTATTTAGTGCTCAAATCTGCAGTTTGCAGCCAGAAAAGAGTCACGAAAAGAGTCCAAATTTTTCATACCCCGCCCACTTGAGGCTAGCCCCGCCCACCTCACAACTGATTAACCTATTACTTTGAAAAGGTAGAAACATATGAATTACTGCCGAGTGGGCGGGTCTAGCCTTTGGTGGGTAGGGCTAACACCTGCTCATGAATAAGATTTGAGCATTAAATGCTCTAAAACTACAGCATCTTACAGATCAAGGGGCACAGCGCTGGAAACAGCATGTCTGTCACTAGCTTGTGCTGTCCTCAACAAGGGGCATAACCTATGTGGCAGGTTCCCTTTAAGTTATTTGGGAGTCCAGATTCCCAAACATTGTACTCTGATACAGAAATATATCTTGACCCTGTTTATGGGACAAACAAGGTCAGTTTCCCCCATGTAGAGAACAGCGCCTCTAACACCTTTGGGCAGGGCAAACCTGATCAAAATGGCTATATTCCCCAAATTATTATACCTTCTACAATCTCTACCAATGTACCTTAGACCTAAAGAATAAAAAATCCTGGAGGCAATGTTCCGGAAATTCATATGGAAGGGGCGAAGACCGAGAACCAGTCGGATTATTTTAGGGCAACACCAATCCCATGAGGAAATACATTTTCTACAAATTCAGTTATACAACCTAGCAGCTCAACTGAGGGTGGTGGGTGACTGGTTATCGAACTCTAACTTTTTCATGGATCCTTTTCTAGATGCCCAATTTATACCAAATATCTCACTAACCAGTTTACTACATTTACCATATAAAGACCTACCTCAACAAATTAGACACAATCCTTTGGTCATGTCCCCATGGAGAACATGGACAAAGGCACGAAACATCCTCCGCCTCAACCCTAATTACTTTCTTTTGCCATCATTTGTGAACAACCCTACATTCCAGGAGAGCAAAGCCCATAGACAATTTCAAAGATGGTACTCGAGGGGAATTCAGAGAATTGCTTTCCCTAAGACCAAAAAAACATTGATCTTTAACGAAGCTAAACTAATATATGCAGGCATTCATGCAAACCCTTTTTACTACCTACGAGTGTGTAGCTATGTACACAAAGTCTTAAGAAATTTGGGAGCAAAAGATTGGGATGACCCATTTTTACAGATCTCAAGTAACTCACAATACTCCAAACATTTAAACACACACTTTTATCATTTATTGAGATCATCCATAGATTATTCCACTAAAAAGTCTGGCATCAGTTCTTGGTCAAGGAACTTTGATTCGGTCACCCCAGATGATCTTCTTGCATCCTTAATGCAGGCAGAAAAGTACCTCCCATTGATGACAGATGTGTGACATTAAAGAACTTTTCCCAATATATCAAATGTGTTGCCACAAAGGGGTTTGCGATGGGCCACTCGGAAAATCATACTTGTTTGAAATCCGGAAGCCCTCATACTGATTTATCTCACTGCTTTTGGTTCTGTCCACAAATTCAATGCTTTTGGTCCAAAATTCGGAATTTAGTAGCCACACACTTCCAGTCCCAGATGATACGACCTGGGGCATTTTTGGCATCCTCCCTCCAGATTACATTTCTACAGCAATAGTCTCCAAGAAACTTTGGTTTTATACTTCAGGGGTGGCTAGTAAAACCATCTTACACTATTGGATAAACTCCAACCTTCCGTCTATGCAATTGTTTTTAGAAAAACTGTCACATATCTTTCGGATGAATTGGGTGGAAACAGCTATTCATAAAGAGAGGAAAGCTAAGCAATTTTTCTCTACATGGTTCACTTTTATTGTTATTCTTCCAACTCACATACAAACTAAACTGAAGACTGCTTTAGCCTGACCCCATGGAATATAGAAAACCAGTTGACATTAACCCCCTTGCTTCTTTGAGAACGGAGACTTAGGTTTCTCAGTAGATGAGTGAACACGTCTTGACGGAGTGCCGGAGTTCACTCCAACAATGAGTATATACGTGTAGTATGTTTTTTATGTGTCCATCGTATGCCAAAACTTGGTGCAATCTGTGCCAAGCATGACACTTTTGAATGAGCCAAAGATGCGGGGGGAGAGGGGTGCCAGAGTCATGCAATGTGCTAAAAATGTGCCAAAGTTTGGCTCAAAACTGTTGGACAAATCTATACCAGTTTCAAAGTGACATTGCTGACATTGCTTTTTGGCATAGAACGGGACACATTTCTAAAGTGCTGTGAGACACTCTCATGTAGGGGCGTAACTAAAAAAGTCTGGGCCCCATAGCAAAATTTTGGATGGGGCCCCCTACCCACCCTCGCCCGCCTTCCCAACTACGAACATTTACTGGGACATGCGGTTATTAGATAATACAAGGGGTAAATACCTCACCATAGATATCACCATCATACTGCTACCAAACAAATTCTACTATACCAAGACCAATATTACCAATAATGCTTCTACATATGGACCTGATTATACTGCCAGAACATGACCACAAATTACCACCACATAGTGACTGAATAATACTATTACTGATCAGTACACAAAGACCAATATTATCGCCATATAGTGACCATATAGTGGTAGGTATCAGTGTGTACAGGTGTCATACTGACTGTATATTACTACCATACAGTGACCAAATGGTGGTATATACCAGTGTACATAGGCTCTGCAGACAGAGTGCAGATACAGTGCAACTACATCTTGGGACTCACAGGTGATGTTTCTCTCACAAGTGGCTGACTTTCCCTTTTGTTCTGCAACCGGTCCAGACCGCCATGATGACTTTTCCCGGCCACCACTTGTCCCTGCAGATTTAGACACAAATATCTTAGAATCCTCACTTTTCCAGCACCTCACTTCCTGCCCCCCACCTCTGTGTAAACTTCCAAGAGGTGGCAGAGGGATAAAGACCATAGCTTAGAGGCCCAGTCTCCGAGAGACGAGAAACCAAGAGTTCAGCCCCTGGAGATTGTGTTACAGCTATGGCCTGTACCCCTCAGAATCGTATTGCCAGGTAGGTAGACCCCCTTAGATAGGTTGGTAGGCTCTAGATAGGTAGGTTGGTAGGCTCCCAGGTAGGTGGGTAGGTAGGCAGTACATAGGCCCCAGGTAGATAAGCAGTACATAGGCCTCAGGGAGGTAGATTGGTCCTAGGTAGGTGGGCAGTAGTTAGTCTCAGTTAGATAGGTAGGCTACAAATAGGTAGATTTGCTCTAGGTAGGCAGTAGTTAGGGCCCAGTTAGGTAGGCAGCCCTAAGGTAGGTAGGTAGGCTGTAGGTAGGCCCCAAATAGGCAGGAAGGCTTCAGCTAGGCTATATGGGTCCATTTAGGCAGGCTATAGGGGCCCCAGATAGGCAAGGTTTAGGTAGGCTTTAGAGTCCCCATATAGGCAGGCAGGGTTTACTTAGCTATAGGGCCCATATAGGCAGTCACGCAGGGTTTAGGTAGAGTATAGGGCCCTACATAGGCAGGCAGAGTTTATGTAGCTATAGGGCCCCATATAGATAGGCAGGGTATAGGGGCCATATAGTTAGGAAGGCAGGGTTTAGGTAGCTATAGGGATCCATATAGGTAGGCAGGGTTTAGGTAGCTATAGGGCCCATATAGGTAGGCAGGCAGGATTTAGGTGGCTATAGGAGCCATATATGTAGGCAGGCATGTCATAGGGTAGGCTATAAAGGCCTCATCATGCCATCACTTGGACCATCATCATCTCTCATCACAGATGTATAATTATTATCCCCTGATGAACCATATCTTGGGGAAACGCGTCGGGACTTATGTCTGTGTTTTTTATGTATGTTACTGTATAATTTAGTTAGTTAGGGTGAGTCGCCGAGAGGTGGGGTCGCCCTTTTCGGGGCGAGTGCTCTATCTGGATAGGACTAGTACAGTGATAGCGATAGTGCTTTTTCTATTATATGGTATATACTGGTCCAATGGGCCAACAGCTTCTACTGTGACAAGGACTTCAGAACCGTGAGTTTTTGACCACATTTTCCTCCCTCTTATAGGGGCACTTCTCCCTGCTAATAGGTATTTGGTACAATGTCTTTTTTGCTGTGATTAGCTAGACATTGTCCACTTGCTTTTGTATTTAGGTACTGATATACACCGGGAACTTTATACATATACAGTTGCATATTTGTATAGTGGCTATATGTGTGAAGCCATTTTTATATATAAAGGATAATTATTTTAATGCATATCTATTAAAGATTATTGTTTTAGGAATTTTTCTTTTGATCTGTGAGACGGTTTTCTATATTCCTATTATTATCTCTTTTTTCTGTGAGTTAGGCTATAAGGGCCCCATATAGGCAGGCAGGGCTTAGGGTAGTATATAGAGGCCCCATATAGGCAGGCATGGCATAGGGTAGTCTATAGGGGCCATATGTGTAGGCAGGCAGGGCTTAGGGTAGTTTATAGGGGCCCATATAGGTAGCCAGGGCTTAGGTAGTCTATAGGGGCCCCATATAGGCAGAAGGGCTTAGGGTAGTCTATAGGGATATATATGTAGGCAGGCAGGGCTTAGGTAGTCTATAGGGGCCCCATATAGGCAGGAAGGGCTTAGGGTAGTCTATCGGGGCCATATGTGTAGGAAGACAGGGCTTAGGGTAGTCTATAGGGGCCATATCTATAAGCAGGTAGGGTTTAGGTGGCTATAGGGGCCATATGTGTAGGCAGGCAGGGCTTGGGGTAGTCTATAAGGGCCATATATATATATATATATATATATATATATATATATATATATGCAGACTGGGCTTGGGGTAGTCTATAGGGGCCATATCTATAGGCAGGCAGGGTTTAGGTGGCTATAGGGGCCATATGTGTAGGCAGGCAGGGCTTGTGGTAGTCTATAGGGGTATACTCCCAAGTGAACCTAGGACAACGTATCCATAAAAGGTTTCTCATTTAATTAGTAGAAAAATTTTAAGACAACATGTAATGCAAAGTAGCATAATATTAGATACTTTAGGTAGACATATTTAGAAAACACTTGCGGTTTTTATTTCTCCAAGCCTGGAGTAGTCCATGTAGTATTTCAGTGTTCAGGCTTCAGACCTAAAGCGCTCTTTTCTCAGCAGTTTGCACAGCTTTGTCCGGCTGTTGACACAGCTTGTCCGGTGTTGTGAATCACGATGCGATGTCGGCTGGTCTGAAGTGTGTGCACTATTGCTCTGCGACGTTTCCGGGTCCTCCCCCTTTCTCAAGCATAACGGATACATGGTTTGTCTTCCATTTATACACATACTCTATATGACATAAGTCTCACATTACAATTACACAGAAGACATAAATACTAGCCCCTATTAGAAGGGTCATAAGAAGACATTAAAATTACACTCCTCATTCAACCCATTAGGGGTGAGTGAGTTGAGTGTAAAGATTCAAGAAAACCTCTCAAAAAAGTTAGAAAATCTAAAGAGAAAAGAAACTAACCTGACACTACATGCTTCAACATTGGTTGAATATATAAAAGCACAGCGTATACCAAGAGGACTACGCAGTACTCTAATTCCTATTCTCATGAAAGAAGATGCTGTATATATAGAACAGTGGCAAGCTTTATGTAATCAACATTCTACTGATCTTATGCTACTAACAGTTAAATATCTTCAGTTGGCGGTAAAAAATACACAGGAAGAAATACAAAAGATAGACACACAATTTCAACAAACAAGTACAGTAGAAGAATATGACCGCATTCATAAAGAAATGAAAGAAAATATAGAAAAATTAAAATCAGTTACTTCAAAATAAATTTAAAAGATTCGATAGAGACACCAGAGACTATCAAATGAACCGTGTATACACATGGGCAAGAGAAAGGTCCCAAAGAAGATATAATAATAATAGAAAAACCAACACAGAAAGTGACATCACTTCTAGAGATTCAGAAAATAACTGAAAAATGCAATTAAGATCAGCTGCAAGAAACAATCAACAACCTTTTTTAGAAGGGAAAGAACAAAGGGCCACATGTATGAATCCCGACGGGCAGGGGCGCACCTTTCCGCCAGTTTTCTGGCGGAATCTGCGCCTGATTTATGTCGGGGCCGGAGCGCGCTCATACATACAATGAACAGTCCGCTGCGCCTCGCCTGTGTTTTAGGCGCAGCGCGGGTCTGAGGCGCAGTGCGGGGCTGCGCCTAGGATTCGGGCCCGAGTTAGGTGCGGTATACATGCGGGGAAAAAGTCCGCCGCCCCTCGCCAGTGTGTTTGGGGGCAGTGCGGGGACCGAGACGCAGTGCGGCGCTGCGCCTATGATTCGCCGCCGGGGAGGTAGCGCACTCTACAGCGGGGAAAAAAAGTTCCCTGCACCTCGCCAGTGGTGTGTGGGGCACAGTGCGGGGACATGGGCGCAGTGCGGGACTTAGGCGCCGTGCGGGGCGGGCCCGAAAAACAGTTCCAATGCGAGAAGGCTGGAACAGCGAGAAATCATTCCACATGTCGGTGCGGAGTATGAATCAAAAATCGCCTTTATAAGGCGTTCAAAAATTCTCAGGAAAAGAGCTGAAACCTAAAAAATAAAAAAAAATTTTAAAACAAAACCCACTTTCCAATATCCAAATTTTTCAAGAATTAGGATATTGGAAAATTGCCGGGAATACAGTAATTCAAAATCAGAAAGCAAATTCTGATTGGTCGGCAAAAAACCGGCCAATCAGAATAGGAGCGACAGTGAACCTTTTAAAACCTATGGGGAAGTTTAGACCCAATCAGAATACCGGGGGGGATAGTTCAAAATACTGTAAAAATTTGCTGAAAGAGCTGATTGGTTAAGCTACCGGGGACTTGGCTAGCTCAGCCATTAGAATAGGAGCGACAAAGCCCCCATTCCTAGTTATGGAGAAGTTTTAGACCAATCAGAATCCAGGGCGGGATAATTCAAAATACAGTAAAAAGACAGAAAAGAGCTGTTTGGGCTGAGCTAGCGGGGGTTTGGGCCCTATCCCAGCCTTTAGAGCGCGAGCTACTTCCCCATTATAGTCTATGGAGAGATGGGCACACTGAAATATCGGCACTCGCGCGTGCGGCATGAAGTATTAATCAAAAAATGATTTTTTTTTAATGTAAAACATTATCAGATAAAGAGCCGAACCCTTCTTTACAAATAAAGCAGTTAAAAACCCAGAACAACGCGTTTGTCGCCGAAACCGGCGCTACATAGGGAATTCCCAATAGAGAGAATCGCCGGGAAATACAGTAATTAAAAATTGTTTAAGCTATTCTCATTGGTCGGCATTTAAACCAGCCAATCAGAATAGGAGCAACTATGTCCCATTATTCCTATGGAGAAAAATTGACCAATTTATATTCAAAGGCGGGACAGTTTCAAAAAACAGTTTAAAAAAAACCGAAACTAGCTGATTGTTGAAGCGGCGGGGGCTCGTCCAGCTTAGCTTCCTACAAAAAATTGTTAGAAAGCTGCCAGGATGTCTGAAAGACACCAGCGACTTTCTTTGAACCATTAAAAATCACAAACGAGACAATCCTTTGTACCCTAGATATTAAAAATCTATATACTTGTATTCCACAAGATGAAGGTAAAGAGGCAGTTCGAAAGAAGCTTATTCAGGATAGTTCAATTAGCAATCAACAAATGTCATTCCTAATGCAGTTACTGGATATAATTTTGTCTAAAAATTACTTTAGATTTGGCAAAGATTATTTTTTACAGAGACAGGGTACCAGTATGGGATCGCCAGTAGCATCAAGTTTTGCGAATGTTTATATGTCTGCATTTGAAGAAAAATTTGTCAAAACTTATAGTCCACATATCGCAACCAATTCGCAACATGTGAACGGTCTTCATGTCTTTCTAGTGTGGAATGGATCTGAAAAAGCTCTGAATAATTTTTTTGAATATCTTAATTCATGTCATCCATCAATACAGTTTACTATGACTAAAAATTCTAAAAAAAATACAATACTTAGATGTTGAAATAATTAAAGATGGGAACCAATTAAAAACTACACTGTACAAAAAGAGCATTGACAAGAATAACTTATTATCTAGACAAAGTTTCCATGCTCCACAAATCTTTAAGGGTATACTGAAAAGTCAGTTTATTCGCGTTAGAAGAATTTGCATTGATGTTGAGGAATATTATAAAAATATCCAAAAAATGATTGATAAATTTACACAGAAAGGGTATAATAAAGAAGAACTAGAAAGACTGGGAGAAGAAATAGGCAAACTTAATGGACAAGATTAGAGGAAAGAAAAAGAAAAACATACACAAAGTCATGATGACTGTCTGTTTCCACATATGATAGCCACTCCAAGATGATAAAAAATACAGTTAAAAAATGGTGGAAAATTTTACAAAAAGATGCTAAGTATGGCAAATTATTTAAAACTTTCCCAAAATTTGTGTATAAAAAAGGTAAAACTATAGGTAATGAACTTATTAGAGCAGACCTGATTAAAATAGACAACAACGTTTGGGAATCGTTCAGACAGGAACTTTACTGTGTCCATCTTGCCAATACTGCACAGGTATCATTAAAGGTCCAAAAGTAATACATCCGCTGAAAGGTCACGGTATTGATATCAAAGGATACCATACTTGTGACTCAAAAAATGTAATTTACCTTTTGAAATGCCCCTGTGGAATGATATACATTGGGCAAACATCACGAAAAATTAAAATTAGATTAAATGAGCACAAATCTAATATCCGGAGATATAAAGAGATAGGAACTGCTGTCCCACTAGATACAAAAGAGAAAAAAGAGAAAAAATATGTTGAAAGCTCACTAGCCAGACACTTTTTTGAAGCTAAACATAATGTTTGTGAACTGAAATGGCAGGTTATCGAACAAATCTATGGAGTAGATGAATCACAAACTAATAAAAATCTCATGCAACGAGAGGTCTATTTGGGTCTTTACATCAACTCACTCACCCTAATGGGTTGAATGAGAGGGGTAATTTTAATTCTTCTTATGACCCTTCTAATAGGGGCTAAATATTTATGTCTTCTGTGTAATTGTAATGTGAGACTTATGTCATATAGAGTATGTGTATAAAATGGAAGACAAACCATGTATCCGTATGCTTGAGAAGGGGGAGACCCGGTTTACGTCGCAGAGCAATAGTGCCACACCTCAGACCAGCCGCCATCGCATCGTGATTCACAACACCGGACAAGCTGTGTCAACAGCCAGACAAAGCTGTGCAAACTGCTGAGAAAAGAGCGCTTTAGGTCTGAAGCCTGAACGCTGAAATACTACATGGACTACTCCAGGCTTGGAGAAATAAAAAACTGCAAGTGTTTTTCTAAATATGTCTACCTAAAAATATCTAATATTATGCTACTTTGCATTACATGTTGTCTTAAAATTTTTCTACTAATTAAATGAGAAACCTTTTATGGATACGTTGCCCTAGGTTCACTTGGGAGTATACTCTTATATAGCTACTGAATACGGGCTTATGAGGAAAGTGCCCATATATATACCCTACATATTCGGTCTATACAAATAAAATAGAGGTCATTTTTTGTGGTAGTCTATAGGGGCCATATGTGTAGGCCAGCAGGGCTTAGGGTAGTCTATAGGGGTCATATATATATATATATATATATATATATATATATATATATAGGTAGGCAGGGCTTAGGTAGTCTATAGGGGCCATATATGTAGGTAGGCAGGGCTTAGGGTGGTCTATAGGGGCCCCATATAGGCAGGCAGGCTTCATTAATGTTAAAAAAAATAAGAAATCACTTACTCACCTGTGCCACGATCCCTCGATGCTATCGGCCAATCTGTGCTCAGCACAGGCGGCGCGCTGATGTGACGTCATTGCGTCGCCTACTTCAGCACTGTGGGCCCAAGGCAGGAAGCGCCGGACTCTGCAGCTTCGCCCCGCCGACGAACTGTTATTTTTGTTGCCAGTAGGTGCAGGAGCTGAACCACAGGCGTAGCAGATGTGTTAGCAGCTGCCCCGGGGCCCAGGCCCCTTAAGTGCCTGGTGGCAGCTGCTATATCTGCTACCCTGGTAGTTATGCTCCTGCCCTCATACATACTGTCGGGTCATACACTATTAAAAACAGAGGTAGAACTGCAGAGTCGATGCCAGGTTCATACATGTCCTCCCTAGTCTTTAGATAGCAAGCTGATCTTTCTGTATTACTTGGGTCTGTTTGGTTGCTGGTTATTTCAACTAAACACCTAAGGCCGTGTTCACACGGCTTATTCCCGACGGATTTTGAGCCGTATTGAGCTCACAAATCTGCCCTTTAATAAGGGGCCGACGAGGGCGGGGCGGAGCGCGGCGGGGGCGCCACTCCCGGCTCCATAGACAATGCAATCTAGGGCGCGTCGCGCCGTAAATAATGGCATGTCATTTCTCCCCCCCCGCGGCGGTTTCGCCGAGCGGGGGGGGGGCGACAATCCACTTCTCTATGAAAGCAGGGGATTCCGTAATTGGGGCTGGCGGATTGGCGCCGTAGCAGGGCAAATCCGGCGCGCAGTACGGTCCCCAATCCGCGGAAAAAAATAAGCCGTGTGAACGAGGCCTAAGAGTACATATATTTGGCCAAGAGAACATTCTTTCTCCGGAAATTTGAAAATTATCTCCAAAAAAAAAAGTCTTTTTTTTAGATGTCATTGGAAATACAAGGGGGAAAACACCAGTTTTAAAGTGCTATTGTGATCATGTTACTTATATTTGTTGCTAGACATTAAAGGATTTGTCTCATTACAAGCTTTAGCCCACATCAATGTTTTTTAAAAAGCAAAGGTTTTTTGAATTGGGGGGCGTGTTTCTTCTCTGCCTCTTTCCTCCCTTTTCCCCCTCCCCTCACACACAGGACCTTCCCCCAAATTTCTTTACAGCGGGGGGGGCGGGGGGTTTGCGGCCAGATTTAACCCTGTTGTCCCCTGCCTAGATCTTCTGCATTGGGGCTGATCTATAGTGGGGAGAGGTCGTGATTGCTAATACAGAACAGGGGGGTGAAATGTTCCTATAAACCCTCTGTTAGCTTACAATCTCCACATCTCCAGCACAAAACCCTGCAGAACAACACGGGGAAGCTGTAAAAGGTTACTCAGGATGTGTCACTAGTACAGCAGAGTGAACGTTCACAAGTCTCCTGTCAGACCCATCCTTTCAAAAACCTCAGTTTTGGGGCTCTGTTCGCCGGCCCCACGGCCTTTGCGATGGAACCCCTGGTTTCTTATTTGTGTTTTATATTTTTTCACAAGTGTGAACTGTTTTCTCCTCCCCCTTTGCTTGATTGATTCCGGGCCCCCCCCCTGGCCAAATCCTCCAGCATCTTGGAGTTAATGAGTTTCTCCTTTTTGATTGACAACCTTCTTTCCTACCCGCCTTGTGTTTTTTCCCCACCTATGCCTCAACCCCTGCCCCCCTTTTCCCTATTTTAAGTTCTTTTCCCCCCCAAAAAAGCCTGCTTAGGGGTCTTCTCCTGTAGCTACCTTGATTTTTTATGCTGCCTTTTCTGTTACCTGCCCCTGCTGTGCTTCGACCATTCTCTCCCATGTTTTGGTATGTTAGCCGACCGGTATTGACCTTTGGCTTGGCCCCCGGTTTTACTTTTCTGTCTCAGTCTCTACGCGTTCCCCGTACTGTTGCCGATTTGGACCGCCTGCCCACTTTTATTTTCTGGCCCTTTTTTGTCCCGTCTGTGTCACCTATATCATGCAGCGATCAGTCTTCTGGTTGGGGCCGCCCCTTTTAAGGGGGTCGGTTCCCCAAAAGGCGGGGACAGGGCGGGGATCAGAGTCGGGCCCACTTGCTTGTTTTTAGTGTCCCTGCCCGGCCCCCTGACTATACAGCCTTTACCCTAATAACCCCCCGGGCTTTTTAATTTTGAGACCGACTTGTTGGTCACCGACCGCCCTAAAGTTGACAACTCAGTTTGGGGCATGCGGGGTTATTAACCAAATCTCGCAAAGGGATCCATAGCTACCCGGCACCCATTTTTGCACCCCCCTTCTGTGTCCATCCCTCCCCCTGTGTTTGTGAATCCTAGCGTCTGTTACAAACCCAGATCTGTTGCCGGATCGCTTGAGGGGAAACCCCAGACAGGTTTCCAAACTTTCGGGAACCTGTCACCCTTTTTTCCGCTTCAAAATTTTTTTCCCACTGAAGCCCAAAAGGTAGCAGTTTGGGGTCTCTCCTCCAGGGGCCCACCTCAGGGTTGGGCTTTACTATGCCCCCTGAAGCCCCAGAATGAGTTCATTGAAAGATTTTTTTCAGGCTTTAGGCCATTCTATGACATCCCCAAACGGGGGGGCATGGGGAAAAACCACCTGCTACTATTCCCAAAAGGGCCCGGGTCGGCGAAGAAATTGTTTGAGTTTCGCCAAGGGGTACCAGACCGGGTGGGCTGACCAAACCCCCTTTTAAAACCCCCTTTAAAAAGGGCTTCTGATGCGGGAAGGATGCTAGGTCGCCCTCCAACCCCCGGGCCTTAAAAGACTTTTTGACCCCCGCCGGACTTTTTAAGAAGACTAAAAGAGACGCGGGAAAAACAAGGGGGGCGACTGTTTCCCTTTAAATCAAATTTTTTTGTAAAACCCCCCGTTGCTTCCTGAAAATTTTCCTCTTCTTCTTTATCGCCCTCCTGGAAGACCCCTGATGTTGGGTTTTACATCTCTCCACCAGGGGGAATCGGGTGGAGAAGCTTTTGTGTTGTTTTGCGGAAAAACCTACCATTTTCTGAAGACTTCCCGACTCGACCCCAAATCATCCCCAAGGAAACGCTAACGCCTGAGGGGTTTCCAGGAAGGGAACTCCGGTTAAGGTACCTCCCAACTCACGTAATAATTTTTTTTTGCCCGTAAACCTTGGCGCTAAATTTAAGAATTTCGCTTGTAACTATGATTGTCAGGGGCTCTGCTAGTTTTATTGTTGCTGTTGTCCAGGCCTTTGGGTTTTGGGAAATACTTCCTTGAAGCCCCTTTTTGGTTTCAGGGGGGAAATTTCCCCCCTTATTGGGGGGAAAATCAAATTTCCCCACTACTGAGATCATTTGAAGTTGGGGGTTCGCATACGGGAAAAAATTTCGTTTTTTGTCATGGAGAAACTCGCCACGGATATTATTCTTGGGTTGCCCGGCTGCTGCCAAAATCCTGTGTTTGACGGAAACCACTGAGCTGATCAAATGGGGACTCATGTGGTTCTCTTAAATCTTTTTGATCCTTGGGGTGTGGGGAATTAATACTCACGATATTTCAGAAAGGATAATTTGCCCCCACACCAGTCTAATGATTGTACCCTAGACCTTTCTCCGGGGCAAAGCTTAACTTGTCTGCCCCAAAGCGGGAATCTATGATTTATATATTAAGGAACCCCGAAAATTTTCGTTCTCTGAATAGGCCCCACTACCCATTCACAGAAATTTTGCCTGTCTAAGCTGCTCCCTTTTTCAGGGGGGATTCCCACTCATTACCGCCCCTACAGGTTGTGAAACCAAAATAGAATCCCCTTTTTTCGACTGTGCACAGCTGGGGTAGGAGTCATAAACTCTTAAAAACCTCAACTAAAAAAAATCAAAAAAAACGCCGACCCAACCAAGGACCTCCGTTTTCAAGTCCCTTTAACAAATTTTGCTTTTAAGCCTAAAAAGGAAAAAATTGGGGTCAAAACCCATCAACTAAACCAAGGGGGGCGTTGGGGGGCCGGAGGCCCCCCTAAAAGGGGGGTACTGTCATGATCATGCCTGACAGAACCTCCCTTTTGGGGTCTGTTCGCCGGGCCCCGGCCGTTGCCACGGAGCCCCGGTTTCTTACTGATGATTTTTATTTTATTCACTAAGTTGAACTGTGTTTTCCCCGTCCTTGCTTGATTTTCCGGCCCCCGCCCTGGCCAGGGAACCCCCCACTCTTGGAGTTAATGATTTTTCTCCCGTTTGTTGACAACCCCTTTTGTTCCTATCCACTTTTTTCTTTCCACCTATACCCCCAAACCTGCCCCCCCCTTTTTCCCCATTTTAAGGTTTTTTTTCCCCTCATCATTGCCCGTTATGGTCTTCTGCCTGTAGCTCCTTGATTTTTTTGTCCCTTTTGTTCCCGACCCTGCTGTTTCTGACCATTCTCTCCCTATTTTTGGTACGTTGCGCCCGCCCGGGTTTTTAAACCTTTTGGTTTTTGGGCCCCCGGTTTTACTCTTCTGTTCACGCTCTTTTCCGCGTTACCGTACTGTTGCCGACTTTGGACGCCTGACCCCCTTTTTTTTCTGTGTCTGTTTCCCTCTGTGCAACGTAATCAGGCAGCGACATTTTGGGTTGGGGGCCGACCTATTAAGGGGTGGGGTTCCCCCAAAAGGAAGGGCAGGGGGGGATCAGAGTCGGGGCCCCCCTTGTTGGGGGCTGTGCATTTTCCCGCCCGGCCCCTGACACCTCCCGATCTGTATTTTTTATTTAGTTAGTCCACAGACCATCATGATTATAGAAAAACAGGGGTCTCTGCTTTTCACATCTTTTGATCACCTCCCCTCTGCTCTCTTCAATCTTGTAAAGCGGGGGGGAAGCGGGCACACACGGGTTAATCCAGGCTGCACGAAAAGAACCAAGCCCCTCCCCCCCCCAACAGAAGCATTCTTTTGGGGAGGGGCTCTCTCCCGCCGTTTTCAAAGGTGATGATCTACAGACTGCACCATGAGATAGGATCAAAGGTGTGCTATAGAGATTTGAGAAGCTGATTATACTAAAAAGGGGCTTACCAAAATCAGTAGGACATTTTGTAATAACAATTTTGCAAAGCGCTTGTTTTTTAAAGTTTTTTAAATTTAAAAAACCCAAATCATTTTCGAGACCCCCCTTTAAGCATTTGGTTGCAATGTTACAAAAAAAAAACTTTTCAAAGGGGAAAATAAAAATATTGATTTTTTTTGAAAAAATTTTTTATCCCCACAAGTATTAGTGATTTTTCCCGATAATTTTATAAAAGTCCAGGGACATTTTAAAATGGTTAGAAGAAAACGCAAAGAATTTCTATCCCCACTTTCAGACAATGAAACATCAAAATTATCCCCGGGTAAACAACGGTGGAAATGGGATGGTTTTTTTTTCAATCTTGGAAAGAAATTGAATCTGGATTGTGTTTTGAGCATAAAGTTTACAGAGATGTATTGGTTTCCCATGTAGTAGTCCCTGCAGGATTATATATCGTCCTGTTGGGTAAATTATTGAAGAGATCACCTGCTAGAGGCATCTTACTACTATGTCTGCTGCAGCTCTTTTCCTATGAGTGGCTGAGTATGTAGTGGGATATAAGATGCAGACAAAGTTGAAGAAGCCATAGGCATAAAAATATTGTTATCCAGGAGGAAATCTGTTTGTATTTAAAAAAAAAATTTAAAAAAAAAATCAGCTGTCTTTGTCAGTCCTATAGACTTTGAATGGATAACAGTGCACATATTTGACCCAATATGGTCAAATACGGACTTCCTGTGCTGCAGCTGCGCTGACCGAGAGCCGGGGAGCGGGAAACAGCACACGGCGAGGGGAGGGCTCCCCCCCCCCTGCTGTTGGTCCGGGGCCGGGCCATGCAAAACTCAGCCCTTGGGGGCAACAGCAGCAGCCTCATCCCCAGGTGCCCCGGGGGGTCTCAGTGGTTGGAGCCTCATGTAGAGAACCCGTGCTAGATAGATAAAGGGGAAACCACATAATCTTCATTAAATGAATTGTATTAATTTTTATATTGGTAACACATTGTGTATGTTTTTATGTATCTATGTTTTGTATCATTTGTGTGTATATATGTGATTTGTGTTGATGGTTATATGTTTGTGGTTATATGTATGCTGTGTGTTAATTTTTTGTGTATGCATTGTTATATATGTTTGTGTGTATTGTTATATAGTTCTGTGTGTGTATAAATTTTTTGCATGTGGTATGGTGTGTGTTGTATGTGTATGTGTGTGTATAAAATATATTGTGTGTGTGTGTATATATTTTATATGTGTTGTGGGTATAATATAATTGGTGTGTGTGTGTATAATATATAATTTGGTTTTTGGGGTTATATATAATATATATGGTGTGTTGTGTTGTGTGTATGTATATATATTATATTATATATTTTTATATATATAATGTGTGGTGTGGTGTGGGGATAATATATATATAATTTTCCGTGTTTCCCAAAGTAAACAGCTTTTTTACATTTTTTCCCCCCAAATGTCCCACTATGTCTTACTTTCGGGGTATGTCTTATATTGGCAGGTATATGGCCCCATACGCAGGTATAGGGCCGGCTGTAGGCAGGGTATAGGGCCGGCTGTAGGCAGGGTATAGGGCCGGCTGTAGGCAGGTATAGGGCAGGTATAAGCAGCTGTAGGCAGGTATAGGGTCGGCTGTAGGCAGGTATAGGGCCGGCTGTAGGCAGGTATAGGCAGCTGTAGGCAGGTATAGGGCAGGTATAAGGCAGCTGAAGGCAGGTAAAGGCAGCAGTACCCTGCAAGAGGGCCGGCTGTAGGCAGGTATAGGGCAGGTATAGGCAGCTGTAGGCAGGTATAGGCAGCTGTAGGCAGGTATAGGCAGCTGTAGGCAGGGTATAGGGCCGGCTGTAGGCAGGTATAGGCAGCTGTAGGCAGGTATAGGCAGCTGTAGGCAGGTATAGGGCCGGCTGTAGGCAGGTATAAGGCAGCTGTAGGCAGGTATAGGCAGGTATAGGGCAGGTATAGGCAGCTGTAGGCAGGTATAGGCAGGCTGTAGGTAATAATATCAAAATAAAAAAAACAAACAATCACTTACCTGGATCCCCGCGCTCTCCGCTCTGCTCTATCTTCTTCTCGGCACAGGCGGGTGACATCATCAGGCCGCGCACGCATTGTGATGACACACGCTGCCTGTGCCGGGATCTCAGGACAGCCGCCAGTCTGCGGTCGCCCGGAGACCACTGCGGAGCACAGAGCGCTCGCTCTGTGCCCCGCAGTGGTATCCCTTCACTTATATGCGCTCCGGAGGAGTCGCAATAGGTGAAAGGAATCGCGGACAGTGTCCGGGTCAGCGCAGCGCCCGGACACTGTGCGCTCACTCGGCCTTCAGTTATATGCGCTCCCTGAGGAGCCGCATATAGCTGAAGCGTCCCTGTCGGCGCCCGGGCCATCGCAGCGCCCGAGCGCAGACAAAGTACAGTTACTACGTCTTACTTTCGGGGTTACGTATTACATTAGTCGACGTCCCTAAACTCCCGCTACGTCTTACTATCGGGGGTGTCTTACTATCGGGGGAAACACGGTTATATATATATTATTTTTATATATATGTGTGTGTATGCATGTTTGTTGTGGGGTGTATTATATATATATATATATAATATGTATTTGTGTATATGTGTATATATATGTATGTGTGTGCATGCATATGTGTGTACATGTGTATGTAAATGTGTATGTACTGTATATATGTGTTTATGTGTATAAACACACATATCCACAATATTGCCCTATTTGTGTCACTAAATATAATCCTGCCTGTTCTGTCCTTTACACATGTAAACTACAGCCTGATGATGAATTGTATCTGAATATAATTTTTTTATACCCGTTATTTGTCAGGGTTGTGTACGTTTTTAGCTGCTGCAGCCAGACAAAGGGTACGTTCACATGGCATAATTGCGGGGTGCGTTTTGTGGTGTATTTGCGCTTTAATACGCTCTCTATGAGAGCTATGATTTACCATGTCGTCTTCTCCGGCGTACAATCCGATGGTATTGTACGCTGGAGGAGAGAAGTGACAGTCCCCCCGATAGAAGCCGCAGTTCTTTGGGCATGAAAAATGCCGTGTGAACCCAGCCCTACTGAGCAAAACTTAATACAAAGGGCCCGAGCCCCGGATGTTTTGGGACCCTAGCAATGCCCCTGTCTATATCGATTAAGAACTGTCGTGTCGGCGCCAAGTTTTATACATGTCGCCCTAATTTTTATGTAAAGGAAATTTATTTTTGTCTTTTCCATATGGATATGTATGTTTAAAAAAAAAACTAAAATATTGAATTTTTACTGGCCATTGCTATTCAAAATACTTTGACAAAATTTGTTCTCTAAAGATTATTTTAGTAATCTTATAATAATCAAAGGCAGGATTACAATAAAAGATAACATCTGTACATAGATAACACTAGATCCACTATTTACAATATGTGACAATCACAGCTCCCCTCCTCCCTGCACATGATCTGTGCATAGGTGATGGAGTAAGCCTACAATTCTCTTTAATCAATCAAGATTCCCCATTCTTTTTTTTTTCCAAAGGGGCCCCCATGTGGCTACTTTAAAGAATATCTTATAATGCTATTGAACGGGTTGTCAGGTTTTATTTTTTATTTATTTTTTAGCATACTGCTGCCCTAAAACAGAAATAAACTTATACTCGCTTATCTTCTTATCTCAGTTCCAGCATCATACAATCCTCACTCTCTGCAGTCTTCAATCTTCTGTACTATAATGCTGATGTCACTGCTGCAGCCCACTGATTGTTCCCCAGGGGGGGCATTTTTTTTTTTGGTTGATATCACTATTCAGAGTGCTTACTTCCGAACCGTGACATCAGCCAACGGTATGTGACATTCCGATCAGCAGAAGGCAGGTAAAAAAGAAGACTGGTGGAGAGTGAGGACGGCGCAGCACTGGATCTGAGTTGAGAGAGGAGGTGAGAATAATTTTTTTTTTAATTTTAAAAGGGCAGCAGTATTCTAAAAAGGAAAAAAAGAAAATTAACCAGACAATCCCTTTTACGCACTTGGGCGGGGTGCCCACCACTTAAAAAAAAAAAAAAAAAAAAAAACTTAAAATATTAAAAATAAGGAATAAAATTCACTATTTTTTTTTCTTTTAGAAAAAACAAAAATAAATAATGAAAATCCCCTTTAAAAACTTTTCACTTTTAAAGGTAACACATTAGATCATGCTTAAGATTCAATATAGTTGGGGGGGAATTGGGGCTATGTGCACACCAAAAAATTGTTTAAAAAATTTTCCACGGGGGTTTTTTTTTTTGGGGTTTGAAAGTCGTTTTTTTTTCCCCCTTTTTGGGGGATTTTATGGGTTTTTCAGAAAAGATTTGGGGGGGGGGGGGGGGGGCGGGGGGGGGGGGGGGGGGGGGGGGTTTTGGGGGTGGGGGGGGTTTTTGGGGGGGGTTTTTTTTTTTTTGGGGGGGTGTTTGGGGAAGGGGATTTTAAATGTTTTTTTTAGGTTTTTATGGGGGGTTTTTTGTTTGGGTTTTTTTTTTTAAAAAAGGGGACGAAAAAAAAAAAAGGGGGAAAAAGGGGGGGTTATTTAAAAATTTTCCCCCCCCCTTTTTTTAAAAAATTTTTCCCCCGTTTTTAAACAAAAAGTCAAACCCGGGTAAAAAATAAATCCCCCCAGTTTCCAAAAAAAAATTTTAAAAAAAAAAAGTTACCTGGAAAAAAAAAAAAAATTTGGGGGTTTTTCCAGTTACATTCAACTTAAAACCCAAAAAACCCCGGTTAGGAAAAATTTTTTTTTTCCAAAGAAAAGGCCCCCCGGTAAAAAAATTTTTTTAAGCCCCTTTTTAAAAAAAGGCCCCGAGAATTAAAAAACCAAGGGTCCCCCAAAAACCCAAATTTTTTTGGTTGAAAATTTTAAAAATTAAAAGGGGGAAATTTAAACCCCCCCCCAAAACCCCCAAAAAAAGGGTGTTTTTTTAAGGGACCCTTAAATTTATGGCTTTTTATTTAAAAGAGGGGGGGGGCCCCCCACCCCAAAAAAAAGGGAAAAAAAATTTTCCCCCTTTAAAAAGGGGTTTTTTTAAAATTTTTTAAAAAAAACCATGGGGGGGGTGTTTGTTTCAAATTTTGAGGGACCTTCTAAAAAGGGGGGTTCTTTTTTATAAAAGGCTGTGCCATTTTAATTCCGATTGGGTGGGCGGGGGAAAACCCCTTTGGGGATTTTAATGTTTTTGGGGAAAATTTTTATGGGGCCCCCGCCCCTAAGGGGAAATTTTGATTCCCCCAAAGGGGTTGAAAGGGGGGCCCCCACCCACCCCCCCTTTTTTTGAAAAAATTGGGGTTTTTTTTAAAAGGGGGGGGGAGAAAAGGGGGGGGGGGGGGAAAAATTTTAAAAGGGGTTTTTTTGAAAAAAAAAAAAAAAAAAAATTTTGTGTTTTTGAAAAATAGGTTTTTTTTAAAAAAAGGTTTTTTTTTTGGGGGGGTTTTTTTTTTTTGGGGGGGTTTTGGGAAAAAAGGAAATAAAATTTTTGTTTTTTTTTTTTTAAAAATTTTGGGGAATTTTTAAAGGGGGAAAAATTTGGGGGGGGTTTTTAAAAAATTTTGGGTCTTTTCGTTTTTTTGGGGCCCCCCCCCCAAAACAAATTGCGGTTTTAAAAAAAAGGTTCTTTTTTTTTTCCCCAAAAAAATTTTTTCCCCCCCCCAGCCCGCCCCCACTTGTTCCCCCCTTTTTCTGTAGATTGTGTTAAGATTCTCATAGTGGCAGTTAACTTTATGAAGTACAGAGTCCTGTGATGTCATAGTAGAGTGAAGTTATATTTTTCTTGTGTTGTCAGTCCCCTTAAAAAGGGGGACTTGTACAAAATAATTGGGTTTCCCATGACTAGCAAAAATGCAGACCTATTTAAGTTTGGATATAAAGAGCTTGATGTATGTGTTCCACATGTATTTGTTAGTGGGGGGGAGGGGGAGAGTCTTAAACTGAGGAATAAAAAGAATCTGGGGAGAGTGCCATTTGTTAATAGGGAAACCAAAAAAGGGGGAGGAATGGGGTAGCTCCAAAATTTTTTCCCCCCCCGGGGGATTCCCAGTTTGGTTTGAAAGGGGGGTGTTGATGGGGGCTTTTTTTGGTTTCCCCGTTCTAATGAGGGAGTGAGTGATGGCCTTTTTGGCACATGGAAGCTGAGTCATGGATTCTGTTGGAGGCAAAAATCCTGGTGTAAAAGGTTACTGGTTTCCCACATGGAATTTTTGATCCTGTGGTAGGGTTCAAAATTTAATTCTGGTGGGTTTTTGAGGGGGGTCTGACATTGGAATTTAACCTCTAACTGACATATGAGTACTTCATGATGTCGGTAAAGTTCTATGTAGCAGGCTTAATCAGTAAGTCTGCTACATAGGAGGCGGGAGCCAGCTGCTAATCGCAGCTGACACCCACCACTAACAGTAGGGAATGGAGCCAGCTCCAGTCCCTGTGGTTTAACCATTTAGATGCTGTGGCGATCACGACCGTGACCTCTAAATGAATGCGAAACTATGCTGTGGCAAGATCGCAGGGTTTTCCAATCTTTGTCCATGGGCAACTGGAAACTAATAAGGCTTTCCCCTAGCTTTTCATATAAAAGCCCCTTGGGGCGGAAATAATTGAACCGCAATCTTTTTAACCCTTTTTTGCATTTTTTTTCATAATGCCCCGAAGTGTGTACAAGCGATCGAGCACCCCCAGCATTGAAGTTTAAAAAAAAATTTTTTTAAAAATTCGAAAAAGAAATTTCTAATGTTTCAAATAACCCCCCTTTTTTAAAAATTTTTTCAAATAAAAAAAAGTTAAAAGTTTTTCTATTAAAAATAAAAATCATTTTCCATACACTGAACATTTGGTATTGCTGGAATCATATTAACCTGTAGAATACAGAAAACACATCATTTAAACTGAAGAGTGAACACCATAAAAATAACCCCTGCAAACACGGTACAAGTACGTTTTTATTACATTTTACCCCACTTTTTTTAAATTAACAATGTTTATTACTTTTGATAATATTAAAATTTTCTAATTTTTTAAAAGTACTGACATTTGCTATCCCCAAAATAATATGTCAAAAAAGATGTATATACAGCGGTTGGGAAATATCCTAACTAATATAACACAACTGCACTGTCTGTATTACAATATAAAGTCTACTGCAAGTAACACCTACAAAGTATATATGTCAAAAGGGACACACAACTGCAACATTTACAAACCCCCCGTAGATCATTTTTTCCCAAAAAAAAGTTTTTTGCTTTTGTTCCAAAACCAGGCTTTTGTAAATCTTATAGCTCTTTGCTCTGCCTTTATAGCGTATGTTCCGCTTGTCTCTCTCTTTAGCTTCCACTTCACCAGATAGTAAGCTAAAGAAGTGTAGCAATAAGATTCCCATTGTTATCATATGGAAGGGCTTTCACACTAACTGAGAAAAGAAGAAAGCCCAGGGAACATGTCAATGTAATCAAGTAGGTTTGTAATTTGAGAAATGAGACTGGGATACCAAACCGCAACCCCCAGAGGTATCAAGTTTAACAAACACATCTTAGCTATGAAACAGACAGGTCGAAATAGACAGGTTTGAAATAAACAGGTTTGAAATAGACAGACAGGTCGAAAGAAAAAAAAACTTGACTTTGAAGAAAAGAATGTACATTCCTTAAAACACATGTAAATTCTGTTTAATTCTGTACCTTGTAACTGTTGAATGTAATGCCAAAAAACTAATCTGGCATGCAAACCTTAAAAATGATGCATTAGAGTGCATTACTATGGCATATCTTCATACAGCATTTGATTTGACCATAAGCAAATTAAAAGTACCAAAAAATTAAGGATTTTTCATTAGAGGGAAAAAGGGGGGAAAATAAACCCATTTTCTTTTTAATTGATACCCCGGGAAAATCCCCCCATTCACCCCCCCACAGGAGATGTTCAGACTTGGCTCGCCTTCAACACAAGTCACACAAGAGTTTAAGTGGCTACAGCTTTCTGTGGAAAAACAAACAAGATAAGACTTTACCTTTGGTGCCAGTTTAATTATTATAAGCCATGTGCCTTAAGTGGATGTCTAATCAGCTAATCACCCTGAATACTGCTTGCAGTGTCAGACTGAGGTGCCCGGAGCCCACTAGAAAAGTAGATTCTTTGGGACCCATCAGTGAAGCTGATTCTTGGGGCCCACAAGTGGAGTTATTTCTTGGGGCCCATCCTACAACTACTGTAAACGACTGTACATATTGCTTATGACTCTTCCACTCTTTCTTTTGCTTTCTGCCTATTTTTCCCTATCTATCTTCCTGAAAAGCAGTCCTAGGCCCACCATGCCCAGGTGCCCACAGGGGGTTTCCTTTACTCCTCTGTAGGCCAGTCCGAGCCTGCCTGCTTGTATCTCAGGTCTACCAGAATGCTCGTACATAGACAATTATTTTAATAAGCAAACATCTTGTACAAGGCTACTTTCAAAAAGGCTATCTCTATGCTGCCTAGACACAAAATCCTATTCAACCAAGCAAAAATATATTTTGCAGGATCTGCCAACTTTCTGAAGAGTATAGTGCAGCCCAACATTCAACGGCATAAGGATCAGATATTTCCTTACACTATCCTAACTGAAATAAACCAGCAGGCTTGGCTAAGCCGGGCATGAATATTTATGGGGCTTATAATTTTAATAACAGCCAGGGTTGCTCAGAGTTTCTTGCAGCTATCCTGTCGATGCTTCAGTAGACATAAAGTAAAGTAGTTCCAAGTCCCTGGGGTTGCCCCCAAAACACCAAGAAACAACTTGAAATTGCTTAGGAATGCCCAAACTCTCCAAACCCTGACTCTCTGTGATCCCTTTGCAGCAGTTTCTCTGAAGTGGGCAACTATGCTTTTACGTGACCTGTACCTGTAATTTTTCACCCATTTTTTCCTATGCAGGCAATTTTCAGTTTCCCTAAGCTCAGCTCCCGGTTGGATGGAGACTAGCTGCTATGATTTCTCCTATTCTAAGTACACACAGAGAAGAGCAAATAATGCTTCCCTGTTATCTGTAGCACACCCTCAGATGCAAGGTCTAGTCTTACAAGGTAGATTTTTCAGTCGTTTGAAAATAAATGGTAAGTGCAGGAATTGAGGAAGGAGAAATCATGACTCCATAAAAAGATATATTGCAATTTTTTTCATATTCACATGCACCAGTAATTTATCCAAAGTTTGTTTAGAGTACAGTGCTTATTTAAGTGCTTTCTATTATCTATTGTATATTTCCAGTAGATGTCAGCAAACCTTGAATAGAGTAGGCTTAGGCGATGTTCACGGATTTCGCCTGCAATTACGGCGTGTGTACGGGGCGGCAGCTTGCCGGCCCCATAGACAGCCATTATACACGGCGCATAACCCGCCGGGATAATGTGCATGTCACTTTCTCCCCGCTGAGGAGAGACGGAATCCATAGTTCTCTATGAGAACTGTGGATTACCATAATGCCTGGGACGGATTTCAGCCGTACTGCAACGCATTACGGCGCGCAATACGGACTGAAATCCATCCCAAAGTAAGCCGTGTGAACGAGGCCTTAGGAGCAACACCTGATTCATACAAGGCCTATCCTGGCTCTTAGTTTCAGCTGATACCTGGTTTTAGAAAGCTGTGATCAGTGATAACTCTAATCCTGCCCATTTAACCACTCAGTGTAACTGTAGCTTCTAAGCTGTCAGATGTGGGCACAAGCAATCGTTATGGTAGTCAGGGGCCCATTAAATCTCCCCCAGGTCTAGTCTGAAACAATTTTTAATTGTACACAACACTGTGATACATTGCAGTGTTTTGAACAAACAACTAAATGACCACATATTTAAGTATCCTTAGTGCACCAAAACTTAAAGGGGTTGTCCAGGTGTTTAAAGAAAAAAAAAAATTTTACTAATTAAAATAAAACACTGAGACATATTCTTTTCTTCTAAGCCATTTTTTTTTCTAACTGTAGATTTTTTAATGTATTTGTCTGTATATGATTATGGGGTGGCCATCTTGCCTTTTAATAGCATTTAGAGAGATCATTTGCAGCAGCTACATGGACATAGGAGTCTCTGAACAGGAGCAGACCCATTCACTTCTATAGGAGAGTTTTCCAGTCATGCTCTGTGACCAGTGTGCAAAGCGAGGAGGAAAGATTGAGCTGTGACTACCGCCTATTCTGACTGGCGGATCCTGTGTTATCTATACACATTGGTGTCACCTTTCAGTGTAATTCTTCCTGTACTGATAAAGAGGAGACTGCTGAAAATCTCTATACAGAACACAAAATGTCAGAGTATTATTAGGCCTAGTGGCCAAAGTGAAGACTGCAGGACTTCAGGATTTAAAAAAAATATTGACATTGAAATGAAAACTTTAAAAAAAAATCTTAAAAAATGTGTTTAACATAAAAACATGAGTTAAACAATAGACCATTTTCTGATTTCATACTCCCTTCAAGGTTCCGCTGCCCAGATAACATAAAAAAACTTGTATGCCTATCTCCTGGAAGGAAGACTCTGCTGAGGGGATTTTCTGACTGCAGTCTGCAGAAGTAAATAGAATACAGGGAAGAGACAGCCTGCAGTCACTGATAAGTGCAATGGTCCTGTGCCACTTCCTTACATCGCCATTCATAAATGAACACTACTAAGAGTGATGTCAGGCAGTGGCGCATAACTGCTGCTGCCATTCAGTGGATATAGCAGTGATGTTACGACTGCTGCTAGCGGAAGTAAATAGTAAAACAGAGAATGACAATCTGCAAAGTCAGCTCTGAAACAGAAGCGAGGGGAAAGGTGAGTATGAGTTTTTTTTTATTTTATCTGGACAGCAGTACCTTAAATTTATTTTTAAATCACCTTTAATTCCTCCAAAGCACAACCCCTTCAAAGAATAAAGTTTATAAAAATATAAAAAAAATTACATTAAAAAGTCCTTTTCCAATTTAGCCTATTTAAAAAACATAATTAGCATTGCTAGATACTAGTGCAAAATAAAAAATCATATTATTTATCATACATAATAATGTCAGAAAAGTATTTTTTGGCCTGTCAAAAATGAAATGAAGTCATCTGTATTCCAAAGTGGTACCAATCAAAAATACAACTTGTCGCATAAAAAAACAAGCCTTCACATGGGTTTTTTAATTAGAAAATGAAAAAGTTATTGATCTTAGAATATGGCAGTGTCAAGCTATTTAAAAAAGAAGTAGAACAACATAAGAAAAACTATACAAATGTGGTTTTGGCAGAATTATACTTACCAACAGAATGAAGATAACATGTGATTTACACCGCATAGTAAACTCGTTACAAACAAAACTCCAAAAACAATGGTGCAATTGTATGTTCTTTTATTTATTCCAACCCAAACATATTTTTTTGGCCATCCCAATACATTACATGCACACTAAATGGCGTTACTAAAAATTCAGCAAGAGGTCAGCCCTATAGAGTTTTTTTGACAGTAAAATAAAAAAATGTAATGGTTTTGGAACCTGGGATAAAAACATGAATTTTCTGTCACCAAAACTTGCTGCATTAAGAAAGGGTTAAGCCAGCTTATTATCTACCATAGATCCAATCAACAAACAAGCGTTGTTTTTTTTATAGCAGTCTGTTTGTGCCTGCAGCATATCTAGAGGCTTAGTCAAAAGATTCAATGACTTTTTTACTAACTGCAAGTATGGAGCAGCTCAGTACTGTAGTAGCTTTCTTACAGTCAATAATGTTATGCCAACATATAATATTATGGTAATCAGAGGAGGACTAATGCACCATATGCCATCCAACAATACATTTTAAATAAAGAATATGAAAATGTTAGAAGAAAGTAAATTCTATTGTTTTTGTGGAAATGCTCATGGGTTTGTTAAATATTTAACTTATTAGATATTACCCAGAACATTGTGAATGAAGCTCTTTACTTGGTTTTCAGAAGACTGGAATATTTTAGAGTCTTTCTTTCTCACACTTAGATGGAACATTGGATATTAATATGTTGTATCATGTAATTTTTCTACCTAAATATTTAAAAAATACCTACAGACACATGCACACAAGCAGGTTGTAGTACACCTATACATATGATAGTTATAAAGTATCTATATTACATACCACAGACTGTAAACCAACTCAATATACAAGGCAAACGAGTTTTGTAAAAAGTGAGTGGAACTATCCAGAATTTTAACGCTCCAATAATCCTGGTAGCCCTAAAATATATAATGCATTTCAGGAAAGTTTTTAGCTCCTTAAATTGTTATTCCTCAGAGCTTTTACAATTACAATGTTTAGTAATATCATGTTTCTCACAGTACAAGGTTAGCTTCAATTAAGGAATCAATGATTAGGTGGCAACATACTGTTTTGTAAAAACTGTGACTCATAAGAATACACACCTCTAATAAATACAGGATAAAAGTTCATGCTTGTGGGAGTTGCTGACTAGGTACCTACCTCCTCCGTAGATAGATAAGGCAGTGGCTAGTAGAAAAGCAATGTGGAGTTGATACTTCATATCTAAATGGAGAGCTAATAATTACCCTTAGAAAGGAAAAAATTCTACACTGGGCAAACAGGTAAAACAACCTAATAGTAACTACTGAACACAGGAAATAAATTCTTAAGACAAGAAGATGGTCTGCAGGACTATTGGAAGGGAGAAGAGTGAGGTGTAAGTGCATTTGTCTCTGACCTGGTAACTGATCAGACAAGAAGTGGAAATTGAGCCCATGACAGAAACCAGAGAAAGAAGCAGCAAAATGCACCTGAATACACATAATGCTGCAGAAGTCTTCACTGGAGATACAAAACAGCCCTATATATTATACTATAATGCCCTGACAAGGTGTACAATGAAGTAGTATAATATTTCATGATTTTTAAAAACATTCTATTTTAGTATAAAATTAAAACATAAGCTTAGCTTCCTCTTTTCTTGGTTTGTAGATTTTCCTCACCTCAAATGCTTAGCCTACAATTCCTTAGGCCATTTATATAATTTATTTCCTGCTAAAAAAAGTAGTTAGATTTGATGTGCCTATTTGCAGATTTTTCCCTAGAAATCAGTTATAGTTAAAATTCCAAACAAACAAGTAGTTAGATCTATAGAAAATTTATGGTTAAATATTGCAATATTGCTTAAGGCTGTTTTTTTTTCCAGGGTCGAAAATAGTTGCACGGTGTGTATGTATATTTAGAACTAAAATAAATTTGATTAAAGCAAGAGCAAAAACAGCTCACCTACTTGCTGGAATCCACAGGAAACATGGAAAGAGTGATAGTCATAGCATTTACCAAGGGCCATATGCAAGCACAAAACCATATCTGCAGCACTCTATAAACTCTAAAAGACAGTCAAACAATGAATATACAAACTATTTCAAAAGGCATTTCTGCTACTTTTTACATACATAAAAATTTGAGACACCAAGCGAGGTGAGAATGCTATAGTGTAGGTCCCCATCTGAACTGAGGTCACCTTGAGGTTGGTGAGTGGGACCTCACAGTTTTGATCAAAAATGTGCATGAAGAACCTTAGATTTTCATGTGTCCAAAATGTATCAAAAATGCATTTTGAAATAGTTCATATACTCATTGTTTGACTGTCTCTTAGCGTTTTCAGGGTGCTGCTGATATGTTTTTTTGTGCTAACATTATTCGCATCACATCAGTGTGCATGTACATTATTTTCTTTAAAATTGTTTTGGATGTGCTGATCATTTTTGGTTTTTTGGACTAAGAGCCATTTGTGGCCTAAAACACGTAAGCAGTTTTGCTGCTTTTATACCTGTCACCAATAAAGCTGACAATTTCCTTTTATTTGGAAGCTGGACATCATTTTCTTTGCCAAAAACAAATTTGAGCACCAAACACCACCACCATGGAGAATACAATTAATTCTCCAGCTCCAACCCAAAGACTAGAGATTGTGTAGGTCCACTATGATAGTGACCTGATTCCAGAGCACTTGTCCACTTAAAATTTTAAGAGAGCCCTAATATGGTTAATTAACTATGAATATGCATTCTCCATAAAATAGTAATTCTAGATCACTGTCACACGTTGTGCCTCAGCTCACCTGCCCAGGCGGTTTCCTCTGCTCTCTTTGCATGTCCCCTCCAGCATTCCACTAGTCGGTGCACGCGTTCAGCAATTTAAAGGACTGGCGCACACAGCTCAAGTAGCTGTCACCTGTGAGTAATTATAGGAGCGCTCTCCCCAAACCACTTTCTAAATTGTTGGTGCACTCTAGTGGTTTCTAGACTACCACTTCTCCTGCCCAATCAGCTGTCATCTGTGAGTATTTATCGGAGCACTCTTCCCAAGCCCCCAGATTGTTGGTGCGCTAGTCCCCAGACTAGCTTTCATGTATGATCTTTCAGTTCTGGCCTTTGGCTATGTTTTCCTGTTTATGACTGTACTCCACCTGTCCTGACTTCCTGCTTGTGACCTGTACTTCAATAGAATGCTGCCTGCCCTGACCTGCCACTCACAACATGACTACGCCTATGTTTTATCCTGCTGTACCTCTCCAACACACCAGCCACTGTCGGGGTAGCAACGTGGTAGATCCCTTACAGCAGACTTTGCGAGGGTTGAAGGTGAAGACCAAGGACTCCTTAGATTCCGCTCACCAGTGAGGCCCTATGCCAAACTCATGGTTGGGATGGAGGGTCCACTTCTGCCGTGTTACAATCATCTTATGTCATCTGATCCAACATTAAGCCTCTTAGTGGCTGTATGACCATAAATGATCATAGTTGTACAAGACCTTTCACATTGCTAGCAGACCTGAACTTGTAGACACAAAAGCAAGGAATTGGGTTTCACCTATATACTTATAGATTATATTACAGTATCATAGACAAATAGAGGTAGTAGGAGAAGTTGTAGAAGGACAATAATATTATTTGCATAGTTTGTAAAGGTAAGATTGCACATTATCTAATCAACCATCTATAAAGGAGTCACCCTCTAGCTAAAATTTCCTAAGATGCATCCACATAACTCACATTATTCTTATCTCAGAGCTTTTGTTGTAGATAAGGCAATAACAGGGTAAACATGGGAGACATGTATGAACGGGGCAGTGCCAGAAATCTGGCGTATTTTCAGCCTGACATCAGGTGCAGCCCTGTTCGCATTAGTGAAAAGCCTCCCGAATGCCATTATCAGGCGCATTATATAGCGAAAGCGGCACTTTGTAATGCACATGATATCGGGAGTGTGCGAGAGTCGGGGCGCACTAGAACCGTACGAAGCTATAGATTAATAGCTGTGCTACGGCAATTCTAGGCACATTACTGCTGGAACAGGTATACCACTTCCAAAGTCGTATACCTGAGCCAGAAATGTCATATTAGCACTAGGATGTGCCTGATTTATAACCTGCTGTAGAGCGGATTCATAAATCAGGCGCATTCTATGCTATTATAATGCGCATGAAATTTGGTGTTTAAACACCAAATTTCATATATGTGGCCCTATATGCTTTTAATCCACTCGATGTGTAGGTCCCCTGCATATGGTTGTATATAGAACTTACAAATAGTGATGAGCGATTACGTTGACTATCGTCATCAGGTCGATAGTCGATATCGGCAATTATCAAGACAATTTCCGATAGTCGATAATAGATTATCGCCGATGACCATTAAAGTCTATGGGAGAGGAACAACACCTTCATTCTTACACCCAAACAGGGCTGGGGAAGCTGGAATTAACATCCACAACAGTCAAATGGATACGTGCTACATCTTAGGCAACACACTAAGGTTATAAAAGTCACAGAACAAAAGTCCCAGACCATTCTTTTACCACAGCATGACCCTTAAACCTGCATGACCCACAAATTAAAAAGTACCAGAAGGCAGTATGATTTGAACCATCATTTTACTTGAACTGAACATTGACTATCCCTGTCCTGGAACGCAGCATGACCCTTAAACCTATCTGACCCACAGATTAAAAAGTTCCTGAAAAAGGAGTCTTTGAACCACCATTTTAGTTGAACTGGACATTTACTATGCCTGTTCTGGACCACAGTATGACCATTAAACCTTTCTGACCCACAGATTAAAAAGTGCCAGAAAAAGGAGTCTTTGAACCACCATTTTAGTTGAACTGGATATTGACTATGCCTGTCCTGGACCGCAGTATGACCATTAAACCTGTCTGACCCACAGATTAAAAAGTGCCAGAAAAAGGAGTCTTTCAACCACCATTTTAGTTGAACTGGACATATGACTATACCTGTTCTGTACCACAGTATGACCATTAAACCTGTCTGACCCACAGATTAAAAAGTGCCGGAAAAAGGAGTCTTTGAACCACCATTTTAGTTGAACTGGACATTGACTATACCTGTCCTGGGCCACAGCATGAGCCCCAAACCTGCATGACCCCCAGATTTAAAAAGTGCCGGAAAAAGGAGTCTGGACTGGGAGGACGAGGAGGTAAGACTGCTGGATGCAGGTTGCATTAACCACTGAAGAACAGATTGGCGACGCTGTTCGTTACTGAGATTCACAGGGCCCTGACCCAGCGATGACAGGCCTGACGGTCCTGCAACCGATGATCCGCTGGCTTGCGTGTTGTCGCCAGCACTGGAAGGAGCACCTTCTCTCGTACCTCTACCTCCATGTCCTACACCCCTCTTTGCTCACTTACCACCTGCATTTCGCTCCATGTTCAGAAAGATAAAAATTTAAGAAGGTATGGAAGAGTTTTTGACAGTCTCTTATTAAAAGACGGCAAATCACAGCTATTCTTAAATCCCTCTAATTTCCTACAGCCAACTAGGATTAGAAACTGAAATGTTTCTAGCGAATACCTGTGAAATGCGGTCTGGTGGAAGAACCGTAAGACAAAATCAACAGTGTTCTTCCTTCAGTCCCAGGGATTTACAACTGCCCAGTAGGACTAGGAATTGATAGTTTTCAACAAAATATCATACAAGTGCGCTATCTGCGCCAAACTGAGATTCAACAAGCGCAATAAAACTATTCAGAAGTTACATGGATGAGAAATTGCGTTTTTTGCAGCAATGACAAACGAGAACAGTTGCTAGAAAATTTTTCTTTTAGAATTGTCATACAACGTGGCTATTTGAAAAAAACTAGGGCCGTACCACGTGCAATACAGCTATTTAAAAGTTATACGGATAACAAACGGTGGTTTTTGCACCAATGAAATACACCAACAGTAACTACAACATTTCTGTATTCAAATTTAAGTACAAGGTGGCTCTATGAACAAAACTGGGCCGCACCAAAGTAAAAAAAACACCTATTTGAAATGTATACGGATAATAAAAGGTGTTTTTTGCATCTATGAAATACACCTGCAATTACCAGCAAATTTCTGTATGGTAATATAAGTACAAGATGGGTCTTTGGCGCAGCCCAGCTTTGTTCAAAGTGAAAAACACGGAATTAAATTGTGTACTGTTAATAATAGGTGGTTTTTGCACCTATGAAATACACCTGCAATTACTAGCAAATTTCTGTATGGTAATATCCGTACAAGATGGGTCTTTTAACAAAAATGGCCTGTGCCAAAGTGAACTAAACCTAATTAAATTGTGTACGGATAATAAAACGTGGTTTTTGCACCTATAAATACACCTGCGGTGACTAGAAAAGTTCTGTATCCTATTGTAAGTAAAAAATGGGGGGCGTGGCCTGGTGCTGCATGGCGGCGGACGCTGGTTGATTGAGCTCCAGAGAGAAGCCTGTTCCTCGGCCCAACTAAACCTTTATCCCGGACCCCAAACCTACGTTTCTGACGACCGGAGGCATAGAGTACCTGCGAGGAGAAAGAGGGAGCTCGGCACAACTCCCTGAACGACGCCGCGGGTGTCTGATTGAGCGGCGCACACAGCGGGCAGAAGGATCCTATCTGCAGTGGTGCCGTGCGGGACGCACGGGAGGTTGAGGAGAAATCTCAGGCAGAGGTAATCCCGCTACTTAACAACCGCCGCTGCTGCCGCAGATGCGGTCCCAGCCTGGTGATTCCTCACTGCGAGCCCTTCTTACGCCCGGCAATACTCTCTGACGTCCCGCCGGACTTAGCATTACCGCAGCAGAGAGCGGTTAATTTGTGGCGCGAAGCTCTATCTCCCGGCGCCATCTTAAAGAGGAGATTACATACGGGATTGTATACACTGTGCAGATTCTGTGCTGGAAAACCGCATAAAACACATACTTATATAAAGTTTTCCACCTCTGATAGTCACTCTCCACCCCAAAGGGATTTGCAGATTGATTACTCCTGCACTACAGTGGAGTCCCTATCTTTATAAACCTAACAAGCATTCACCCCCTCACCAGCTTACAGATATTATTTCTGAGGGATCTATAGAGTCTAGCATAGGAACACAAATTACTTATTTAGTCTGCGCTAAACTCCAGCTAAGGCATAACTAAAGTGTGGTGTGCTCCCATTGACACAGTGTGAAACCTACTTCACACCTCCCACTGCTCTGGAATACAATACAATCCGTATAAAATCAAGTGACCCTCTCCTGAAGGCTTACTCCTTGCCACAGATAACAAAAGCTCTTAACGTCCTGTCAGCTTTACTCTAGAAAACCTCATCAGAACATATCCCTCAATCAAAATGGGAGGTGTGTCTAAACGTAACCCAAAGCAACCTCCTAAGCCTACAAAATTAACTGAGTTTTTTCAGTTACCCCCTTCTACGCCTCAAACATCGGGGGATCAATTCCACTCGTCACCTTCCTCACCAGCAAGATCGAGAGCTGACTCAACAGACCTGGAATCCCAAGATCTGCCACATGGGCCAAGCTCCACCGAAAACACCCTACAACGTCTTTTTGCCTCCTTCAGGGACACTTTACAACAAGACTTTAAACACATGATGGGGGATCTAAGAAAGGACATTCAATCGCTAGTGTCAAGAACGGAGCACATTGAAAACAAGCTGGGGGAATTTGTCACCTCCCACAATTCGCTGATTGATGCTAATGCCACACTGGAGGAAGAAGTTCAAAGATTATCTGCCAAAATGATGGACCTGGAGGATAGATCCAGACGGAATAACATCCGTCTGAGAGGAATCCCTGAGTCAGTTACCACAGATCAGCTTCTCCCCTTTCTCACAGATTTGATGGCAATAGTGCTCCCTAATGCTTCCACTCTGGATCTCACTGTGGATAGAATCCATAGGTTACCCAAGCCAAAACACCTACCTCCTTCAATACCAAGAGACGTTTTAGCCAAAGTCCATTTCTTCAGAGCTAAAGACGACTTCCTGAGAGTTTTGCGTAACGGGATAGTCCTTCCTGAAAGATTTAAAAATATTTCCATTTTTTCCTGATTTATCAGCCGGAACGATGTTGAAAAGAAAGGAATTTTTACCCTACACCAAACTTCTACGAGAGAACAATATCAATTACCATTGGGGATTCCCAGTAAAGCTGATTATAAATAGAGAGAATACCACCTTTGTTTGTAATACTCCATCGATGATAAAAGATCTCCTCCTTCAATGGGACTTAATTGCTCCGGATACAACCACTCCGATTAAGAGAGGAAGAAACAAGCCGGAAGTTATTTCCCCACTCTGGTCGGAGAAACAGAACCGCCAAAGACGACCACCGATGGTATAACGGGATAACAACCCCTTTATCTACAGGCTTCCTTCCTCTGTGAGTCCAGGATACAGCTGCCATTGCGGACACCTGCAATGAACTTGCCCTATCTTCTATTTCCAAACACTGGAAATCTGGTATTTTTCCCAAACGATTGCTTTAATTTGTTGACCTTTGGTCTGTTATTCTGTTTTCTTGTTCTTTTCTTTCTTCTAGCCTCATTCAGAATATCTAATCTATCGATGGTTAAACTAGTTATCATGGTGACACTATTACCTTTATATCAACATCGCTACATAATTTCTTTCCTGTGCTACAATGGGTATTAAGCTCATGTCATTTAACGTAAATGGATTGAACTCGCCATTTAAGAGATCTTTGTTATGGAGGGATGTCTTAAGACAAAAAGTAGACATAGTGTGCCTTCAAGAGACACATCTCAATCTGGTGGATTCATTCAGAGTGAAACATAAAAAATTCCCTTTTTTCTTTCATACATCAGCAGACTCCAAAAAAGCTGGGGTCGCAATTCTAATTAAAGATACGATCGCTTTCGCACTGAATGAGTCCATCATAGATCCTAAAGGTCGGTTTATTATCTTGGATTGTTTGCTCAACTCCCTCCCGTATATGATCCTGGCATTATATGCCCCTAATTCTCATCAGTTTTCCTTTATTACTAAGACAATCCGTAAAGCTAAAGAAATTGCTAAACACAACCTGATTATTTGTGGAGATTTCAACATGGTAGTGAATAAACTTGAAGATAGGTCAGTTGGAAGCTCTAGAAATGCCCTTGAACTCCGACATTTTCTTTTAGAGGAGAACCTTCATGACCACTGGCGCTATACTCACCCTGGGGAAATAGATTATACATATTACTCTGCTTCTAAGCAAACTCACTCTAGGATTGATTTTTTTTCTAGCTAATAGAACAGCCCTGACTAATATTATTTCATCTGAAATTGGATACAGATCATGGTCAGACCATGCACCAATATTTATTACGATTAAAGATGCTTTCTCTCCCCCTGCCTTCTTCCCATGGCGAATCAATCATTTCTTATTAAAGTCTACAGAAATCACCTCCGAAATAAGGAAAGCATTGGAAGAGTACTTCACCTTAAACACCCCCACTGCACCATCTGCCAGCTCACTCTGGTGTGCACATAAAGCTTACATAAGGGGAGTGCTGCTTTCTATTGCTTCCAGGGAAAAACGAAAAAGAGACCTGACCCTAAATAATATCTTAAATGGCATTCAGAATGCTGAAACGAGATTTAAGCAGAACCCATGCCCAAGCATAAATCAAGAGCTTAACACTCTCAAAAATAAACTACGGGAAATTAACCTAAAGGTGTATGATCACCATCTCTCTAAATTTAAATGGAACTACTATTTAAGTGGGGACCGTCCAGGGAAATTATTAGCGCGGAAAGTTAAAAAAGCTCAAGCAAAATCTAAAATTTCACATTTAACCACATCCGATAATAAGAAAATTCACGACCCTCAAAAAATAGCCAACGCTTTTGCAGATTACTACAAAACCTTATATAATATCCAAAACGACTCCTCCACTCCTTTGGTCACAATCCAAGAAATCGAAGCTTTTCTCTCTAGATTAAAGCTCCCGGTTCTCTCAGAAGAGAATAAAGAATTCCTTAATTCCCCAATTTCAGTTCAAGAAATTGAAACTACTATCCGTCAGTCAAAACTAAATAAGTCCCCGGGTCCTGATGGGTTCACTAATGAGTATTATAAACTATTCATGTATATTCTTTCACCCCATTTATTAAGTATATTTGACTCTATTATCACCAAGGGGGCCATGCCCGCTGAAATGTTGGGTGCTATCATCACTACCATACCGAAACCAGGGAAGGCCCTTGACCTTGTGACAAACTACAGACCTATATCTCTTCTAAATTGCGACACTAAACTCTTCTCCAAAATTTTAGCGAACAGATTGAATTCTATCTTGCCAGCCCTTATTAACAAAGACCAAATAGGTTTTGTTCAAGGCCGACAAGCTAGAGATGGCGTCCGTAGAGTATTAGATATTCTACATACCGTTAATAAACAAAAAACCAACACAGCCTTGCTTTCGTTGGATGGCGAAAAAGCATTTGACCGGATTAACTGGACCTATCTGAAGGAAGTACTAAATAAATTTGGCTTTAATGGTAATTTTTTGAAAGCCATACTGTCACTATACACCCTTCCCTCAGCCAAAGTATATACTTCAGGTTTCCTCTCTTATGCTTTCCCCATCTCCAACGGCACAAGGCAAGGGTGCCCACTGTCACCATTGATATTTAATTTATGTATTGAACCCTTAGCAGAATCCATAAGAGTGTCGCCCTCTATTCATGGAGTTTCAGCATTTAATTCTGTCCACAAAGTAAGCTTGTATGCGGATGATATCCTAGTCATTTGTTCTGATCCGTTATCATCAATCCCGGCCCTTTTAGAGCTCCTTGATCATTACTCCAGGCTGACATTTTATAAATTAAACTTGACCAAATCCACACTAATGGCATTTAACTGCCCCCCTCCCCTTGTTGCCAAACTTCAGAAATTTAACTTACTTTGGACCGACTCCTATGTCACATTCCTAGGAATCAAAATCACCACCACCACTAAACATACTATCGACCTGAACTTACATGACCTCAACGTCTCCTTGCAGTCGGAAATAGTTAGACTCCAACATATACCTCTTTCCTGGGTAGCTAGAATAAATGTTACAAAAATGCTCCTTGTACCAAAGTTCCTGTATGTTGCTAGAGCTTTACCATTTCTGTTTCCAATAAGTCTGTTACACAAATTGCAATCCTTATTGCTTAAGTTCATTTGGGGAAACAAGAAATCACGTGTTAAGAAACAATATTTATATAGGCACTGTAAGCTAGGAGGCTTGTCAGTCCCTAACCTTCTTCATTACAATATAGCAGCAATCTTAGAACCAGTGTAAGTAAAAAATGGGTCTTTGAACAAAGCTGGGCTGCGCCAAAGTGAAAAACACATAATTAAATTGTGTACAGATAATAAAAGGTGAGTTTTGCACCTATCAAATACACCTGCAGTTACTAGAAAAGATCTGTATCCTAATATAAGTACAGGCTGCACAAAAAACAAGCTAACATTTCACCAAAAACTGGCCAAGAACTGTTAATAAAACCCATTTCAATGCAGGGTAAAATCAGAGTCTTGGCTGCACAATTATCCACTCTCCTTTCAAAAGCATGCCTGTCTGTGTGTGTTCACCCGCACCCTCCCAGCCCACCCCCTCCCCCGCGGCTGTACAGCGCTAGATGCTCCGTTAAAATTCTCAGCCTAAGTAACTAAAAACTGAAAATCTCTAATCTACCTAAGTTCTAATGTTCACAGCTAAAAGCATAGTTGTCTGTGTGAACAAAGAGAACAGTTTCGCTGAGCTGTTTTGAGAGAGACCGAGCACACGTCCTGCTCTTATGATACAAAGACACACACTGATCATGAACAGGAAGGGCTGTTCTATGTAAAACAAGGTCATGTGATTTTTCCAGCCAATCACAGCCATACACATCCCAGTCATGACGTCGAACACCCAGCTCACCCTGCTCTATTCTCTAAGCTGATTTGCTGGCCGCCAAAATGACAGGAAGCGCCTAAAATGGCGCGATATTAATAGATTATGCGCAGTTTTTAACCTAAATTATCGCGTGATCGAAAAAATCAGATCAACATAAAAATCGTGCCGATTTCAACTTTGTCGATAATAATCGCTGCATACAGGACATCAGGCATCTAATGAAAGAGAAAATATTCATAATTAATCATTTTCACTGTAATAACATTTTATTCAGGAAACAAAACAATTCCTAGATTAGTCTGTGGTTAGAAACAAATAGGTGCATCTAAACATCCCAAAGGGATTTGGTTTTAACCGTTAATGCATCAAATTCATTTGCAATAAACATCAACACCAAGCTAGGTGAAAACATCATGGGCATCTTGTTTGAACGGGGCTGCGCCAGATATCTGGCCTCTTCTCAGCCCGATATCAGACGCAGCCCCATTCATACATGTTTAAATCTCACGCACGCCATAGGCGGGGCGCACTAGAACCGAAGCAAAGCTACATATTTATAGCTTCGCTATGGCATTTCTAGATGCATTACAGCTGGAAATGTCGCCTTAGCGCTAGAATGGGCCAGATTTATGACCCGCCGTAGAGCGGGTTCATAAATCAGGCGCATTCCATGCCATTATTTTGCGCATGATATTTGGCGTTAACACGCCAAATTTGATGCGTGTCCTGCCATGTATCACACATTGACTTGCACTTTGCAGCTTGCTACAACAAATATATTTCTATTACATTATTCATACTTTTTTCGCCCCCAAAACTTCTATCTTTATATAAAACACGTAGCTAGGACAATCCAGATGTTATACAAAACAAGAGATGAATGACTATTTTTATATCATTATGTAGTAATTTTAATCCAATTTATAGGGAGGGGTAGGCACAAACTAGATGTACATTAGATAGAACATTCAAAGAGGATGGTATATAGGCCTGTAGATAAAATAAAAAAAAAACAAAAAAAAAAACAACCTTTTTATTTTTCCAGACCCCTCTGCTGCTTTCTTATCTGTTAATTCAGTCATAAATCAGGGAATACATCTTGCAGAGGAGAGTAAGTTCCTCTATGGCAGACCTGGGCAAAGTACGGCCCGCGGGCCGCATCCGGCCCTCCAGCTCGTCAGATGCGGCCCGCGGCGTATGATGCCCAGGTCTGCTAATAGTAGCGCTGACAGCCCGCCGCGGCCGGGTATTGCTGAGAGGCCGCCGCGGGCCGTCAGCGCTACTATTACTGGTGAATTAGGCAGCGACACGATGAACTCCGCTCACCGCACCGCTGCCTCTCCTCGGCGCACACAAAGTAATATCTCTGTGCAGGCCCAGGAGCTGCGGGAGGAGCGTCCCGGCGCTGGTGGCATGACGTCATCACGCCCACCAGCCCGGGTAGCTCCTCGGATAGAAGATGAGCGCGCTCGGCCGGGAAGCAGGTAAGCCAGGGTGAGTATTAGTGTTTGTTGCTTTTAATTTTGGCCATAAAACTATATACCTGCCTGGGGACACACCTGACTATATACCTGCCTGTGGGAAGCCCTATCTCTATACCTGCCTGGGGACACACCTGACTATATACCTGCCTGTGGGAAGCCCTATCTCTATACCTGCCTGGGGACACACCTGACTATATACCTGCCTGGGGACACACCTGACTATATACCTGCCTGGGGACACACCTGACTATATACCTGCCTGTGGGAAGCCCTATCTCTATACCTGCCTGGGGACACACCTGACTATATACCTGCCTGGGGACACACCTGACTATATACCTGCCTGGGGACACACCTGACTATATACCTGCCTGGGGACACACCTGACTATATACCTGCCTGAGGACACACCTAACTATATACCTGCCTGGGGACACACCTAACTATATATCTGCCTGGGGACACACCTGACTATATATCTGCCTGGGGACACACCTAACTATATACCTGCCTGGGGACACACCTAACTATCTATATATCTGCCTGGGGACACACCTAACTATATACCTGCCTGGGGACACACCTAACTATATACCTGCCTGGGGACACACCTAACTATATACCTGCCTGAGGACACACCGAACTATATACCTGCCTGGGGACACACCTAACTATATATCTGCCTGGGGACACACCTAACTATCTCTATATCCGCCTGGGGACACACCTAACTATCTCTATACCTGCCTGTGAGGAGCCCTAATTATCTACAGTATATACCTGCCTGTGGGAAGCCCTAACTATATACCTGCCTGTGTGGAGCTTTAACTATATACCTGCCTGTATGGAGGCCTAACTAGCTATATACCTGCCTGTGTGAAGCTTTAACTGTATACCTGCCTGTATGGAGCCCTCACTATCTAGATGCCTGCGTGAGGGGAGCTGTACCTATCTATATACCTGCCTCAGGGGAGCTGTACCTATCTATATTCCTGCCTCAGGGGAGCTGTACCTATCTATATTCCTGCCTCAGGGGAGCTGTACCTATCTATATACCTGCCTGAGGGGAGCTGTACCTATCTATATACCTGCCTGAGGGGAGCTATATCTATCTATATACCTGCCTGAGGGGAGCTATATCTATCTATATACCTGCCTGAGGGGAGCTATATCTATCTATATACCTGCCTGAGGGGAGCTGTACCTATCTATATACCTGCCTGAGGGGAGCTGTACCTATCTATATACCTGCCTGAGGGGAGCTGTACCTATCTATATACCTGCCTGAGGGGAGCTGTACCTATCTATATACCTGCCTGCCTGCGGGTACCTATATCTATATACCTGACTGAGGGGAGCTGTATATACCTGCCAGACTGAGGGGACATACACCTACATACCTATCTTACTGTGTACCATCAGTATATATGCAGGTATATAGATACATCCCCCAGTAAGTTTCCACAAAGATAATCCCCCAAAACCAATTTTTTCCCCGTTCATCCTATGTTTTTATTTGTCTGGCCCCCCAAAACCATCGCACGTTCCCATGCGGTCCCATGGGAAAATTTATTGCCCACCCCTGCTCTATGGAGTGGGCAGAAAATGAGCTTGAAAGTAGGAGTCTTTTACACACAAGCAGCAGCATGGCGAGCATTAAATAGCAGTAAGGAGCAGCCAAGCTGTGAGTCTAGCACTGAGGTAAGTTAAAACACTCAAAATACGGTTAAAACTATCTCTGTGTGTCTCCCTACATCTCCTCCTCTCCTTTCCTTCTCCATAGATCTCTATGAGCAGCTGCAACCTGAGCTTACAGTGAAGCTGAAACGTCTGCAAGACAGTTTCTATTAGTGATTAGTCTGCGACCCATTTTCATTTTTTCCTTTCTGTTTTTTTCCTCCCAATATTTTATCCATAACTGTTCCTTTTTCTGTCAACTTAACCATGTTGCTTTTTGCTAAAATTTAATGTACTATATAATATATGGATCTTCATGGCTGTGGATCACTAGTTTAGCTTCCATTGGAAAATTATTCCTTTTTTAATAATCAAATATACTGATTGAAGAGAGAGAACTAATTGCCAGTTTTGCACAATGCATCCCCTTTTACAAACAACACCTCTATTTTACAGGTCCGTCTTCACATGAATAAGTCACATGTGCCATATTTTTTATGTCACAATATTTTTAGAGTCATAACTTATTTTTTGAACCATGTGAGAGCTTTTTATTTTCTGGATAAAGTGAAATTTTCTTTGGTCCTATTATAGTGTATATTGGGTTGGAACAAAAAAAATGCAATTCTGGTATTTTTAAAAAATTTTTTGTAGCATACAATATAGATTAAAATGTCAGGGCTGGGCAGCGCTCGGCTTGCAGGGAGGAAGAGTCTGCAGCAGCTGATCAGCGACCCCACCCTGATAGACATTCTGCTGGGAGCTGTGTGAGTGACAGACGCCCAGCCACTCCTGACACGAGGCGAGTCGCACCAGCCAATGGGAGGACCCGGAGGCCGCTCCAATCAGCTACAGGGGTGGTATCTGGGAATCACATTTAAACTCCCTGCTAGCTGAGTGCTGCGCCTGCGATATTCTCCTGGCTGCCTTGCTACCTGTGCTATTGCTTGTTGTTTGCTTACCTGTGTACCTGACCTCGGCTTGTTCTCCTGACTTCGGCTTGTCTTCTGTTTTTTCGCTCAAGGTCTGTAAGTAACAACAAAGTTGAAGCGCGTAAAAAATAATGCCCAACGCGCCTGACGTGGATTTAACCTTTTAGCACTCTCTAAAAAGGTAAGATTCTTATGATCAGTAAGGACCGTGACCTGATGCTGGGCACCCTCGAGGAAGCGGCACCATTCCTCGAAGGCCCACTTAATAGCCAACAACTCCCGGTTCCCAACATCATAATTCCTTTCAGCTGAGGAAAATTTACGTGAAAAGAAGGCACAAGGGCGAAGGTTAGTCATTGTAGCGGACCCCTGAGACAAGACCGCCCCTGCGCCATACTCGGAAGCATCAACCTAAACGACAAAGGGTTTGCTGTGATCTGCTTGAATTAACACAGGAGCTGATACAAAACACATTTTTCAAGCTTGACAAACAAACTATTTTCCTTCAGGATTTGCAATACCTGCCGTACGTGTTTAACGTGGGACGACCAATCTTCCGAATAGATTAAAATGTCATCCAGGTAAACGACCATACAACAACCACTGAGTTCACGGAAAACATCATTAACCAGGTTCTGGAAGACCGTGGGAGCATTACACAACCCAAACGGCATCACCAGATACTCAAAATGACCTTCAGAAGTGTTAAACGCGGTTTTCCACTCATCCCCTTCTCAGATACGGATGAAGTTATAGGCCCCTCTAAGGTCCAACTTGGAAAACCACTTTGCTCCCTGTATTTGGTTGAACAGATCAGGGATCAAGGGTAAAGGGTATTGCTTTTTTACCGTTATTTTATTCAGTTCACGGTAATCTATGCATGGACGGAGGCCTCCATCCTTTGTTCCTACAAAAAAAAAACCCTGTACCCATGGGAGACACCGAAGGTCGGATATGCCCCTTCTGCAAGCTTTCTGCAATATATTGTTTCATTGCTAGTCTCTCTGGACCAGACAGATTATATATCCTCCCCTTGGGAAACCTTACTCCGGGCAATAGGTCAATGGCACAGTCATAAGATCTATGAGGGGGTAGTATCTCCGACTGTTTCTGAGAAAATACTGCAGCAAAGTCACGGATAAAAACAGGAATCTACCCCAAGGCAGAGTGTCCCTGCACTACCTTCCCCTCCTGTGGAGCCCCCTATCCAGTTGCCTGACAGGTTCTCAGGCAACAGGAAGGCCTTTTTGGCATTTAGAGAGGGATGTCGCCTGTATTTTAGGCTCCGCCCACATAACTCGGGCAATGAGGAGCAAAGAGTAAGAATGGTTATGTCCCTACTTCAGGGTCCCCCCCCAGGAGTGGGCATTTTCGTTACCGCCTGAGTCGCCAGAACTGTCTTCTGTGGACAGCTTCTTTGCCGCCTTAGGGGTACTTTTTGATGACCCGTATAGGGAAGCTGTGGCCGAGGCTCATCTGACCACCTTAAGGCAGGGTAAAAAGACGGTGGAGGAATTTTGCTCTGAATTTCGTCGCTGGTGCGTTTAGTCTGGGTGGAGCAACGCAGCTCTCAGATGCCAGTTTAGATTAGGGTTAGCTGACCATGTGAAGGATTTGTTGGTGGCTTACCCTACCCCTGCTACTTTAGATGAGGCCATGGCACTAGCCGTTCGTCTGGACAGACGATTTAGGGAGAGACGTCGGGAAAAGATTTCCCCTCCGGTGGTCCACACCATGGTCACCTCTAAACCCTTTGTTTCCGTGGGGGCTTCTTCCGCGACTGCTGCTAGTGACCATAGGACTACTCGTCGCACCCAGGGGTTGTGCTTCTACTGTGGCGAAGATGGACACGGCGTTCGGTAGTGCTCCAAACGGAAGACCAGGCCAGAAAAACTCCAGCGTCAGCAGGAAGATCACCTAGGTGAGCAGGTATTTCCTATCATATCCAAAAAATTGCTGCTACCAGTTAAGATTTCATACTTGTCGCTGTCTGGTTCTGGGAGTGCGTTTGTGGATTCTGGATCAGCTTCTAATTTTGTTGATGCGTCTTTCGTCAAACGTTTAGGCCTACCTTGGAGACCGCTATCTGAGTCTCTACGGGTAGTGGCTATTGACTCCACTCCACTAGCTCGGGGCACAATCCAACATTGTACTCCTGAGCTGGAGATGGTGGTCGGATCCATACATACTGAAAAGTGTACTCTATTTATCATGGAGGGGCTGCCCGCTGATGTGGTGTTGGGGCTGCCCTGGCTTCAGAAACATAACCCAGTGTTTGACTGGAATTCAGGTGAATTAGTCAAGTGGGGACAACGGTGTGTTGACAGATGTCTCCCTACCATACTGGGCAATACTGAGGTGGAGCAGATTCCTGTTTTTATCCGTGACTTTGCTGCAGTATTTTCTCAGAAACAGTCGGAGATACTACCCCCTCATAGATCTTACGACTGTGCCATTGACCTATTGCCCGGAGTAAGGTTTCCCAAGGGGAGGATATATAATCTGTCTGGTCCAGAGAGACTAGCAATGAAACAATATATTGCAGAAAGCTTACAGAAGGGGCATATCCGACCTTCGGTGTCTCCCATGGGTGCAGGGGTTTTTTTTGTAGGAAAAAAGGATGGAGGCCTCCGTCCATGCATAGATTACCGTGAACTGAATAAAATAACGGTAAAAAACCAATACCCTTTACCCTTGATCCCTGATCTGTTCAACCAAATCCAGGGAGCAAAGTGGTTTTCCAAGTTGGACCTTAGAGGGGCCTATAACCTCATCCGGATCCGAGAAGAGGATGAGTAGAAAACCATGTTTAACACTCCTGAAGGTCATTTTGAGTATCTGGTGATGCCGTTTGGGTTGTGTAATGCTCCCGCGGTGTTCCAGAACCTGGTTAATGATGTTTTCCGTGATCTCATTGGTTGTTGTATGGTCGTTTACCTGGATGACATTTTAATCTATTCGGAAGATTGGTCGTCCCACGTTAAACACGTACGGAAGGTATTGCAAATCCTCAAGGAAAATAGTTTGTTTGTCAAGCTTGAAAAATGTGTTTCGGGGTGCAGGAGGTACCTTTCTTTGGGTACATCCTGACTCCTAACTAATTTCGTATGGACCCCGGTAAAATTCAGGCCTGCGATAATGTCACGTCAAGGGAGGTACAGTGAGCCCTGACTGGAACCCAGCCCACTGTCCCTGAATGCTTGACGTGCTGCCCTAGGCGGCAGGCGGCAACTGGGCGACAGTCCCTGCGCTGCTAAAGTGCTGGGGCCGTCAGAAGGAAGAATAGTCAGACAGTCCGGGTCAATACCAAATCAGGAATCAAGGCCACAAATCAGAACCAGAGGGATAAACGTAAACAAGCCGAGGTCAAACATGAACGGGAACAAGGTACAAAAACAGAAGACAAGCCAAAGTCAGGAGAACAAGCCGAGGTCAGGTACACAGGTAAGCAAACAACAAGCAATAGCACAGGTAGCAAGGCAGCCAGGAGAATATCGCAGGCGCAGCACTCAGCTAGCAGGGAGTTTAAATTTTATCCCCAGATGCCACCCCTGTAGCTGATTGGAGTGGCCTCCGGGTCCTCCCATTGGCTGGTGCGACTCGCCTCGTGTCAGGAGTGGCTGGGCGTCTGTCACACAGCTCCCAGCAGAATGTCTATCAGGGTGGGGTCGCTGATCAGCTGCTGCAGACTCTTCCTCCCTGCAAGCCGAGCGCTGCCCAGCCCTGACATAAAAATATAATAATTTCATAAATTGGACTGTCATGGATGTGTACCTTTTTATATACACAGTCAAGTCACATTATTATGTAACTGTCAAGTACAGCACAAATAGCAGCTAGAAGGGCTGAGAGTGACTCAATGAGATCATGGTAAGTTGTAATAGGTACCTGGCGCCATGCTGACTGCAGTCCATCCCACAGCTGTTGAAGGATGTTTGGGGGAGGATTAATAGATTGAACAGGAGCATCTGGATAATTAGGGGACCAGGTTTGTGACTCAATAAGATCAAGGTAAGTTTTCACAGGTACCTGGCACCATGCTGACTGCAGTCCATTCCACAGCTGTTGGAGGGTATTTTATAGAGTGAACACGATCATCTAGGGAATTAGGGGACCAGGGTTGTACTTGTAAGTCTTGGTCATGTTAAATGTCACTGATAAAGCAGGATTAAAATTTAACTTTTAATTAAATACACTTAGAAAACAGGAAAACCTCCCATTAAGGATGTAGACAATAGAAAAAACATGTATCCAAAATAGAACCTGAATTAAATAGAATTTAAACAAAACAGTAATATTGTCATAGAGTGCCATAAAAGAAAAACATATACAGTATATGCATACAATATACCAATGCACATAAAAAGCAGGAGGATCAATAGTAAGCATTGCTTACGATACCATTCATTTATCTCGGTCCTTTATATGACATCTTTGTGTCTCCTCATTTAAACAGATGACAGTCTAGATCCAAAAAGGATAGGGGAGATGCATCAGATGAAAAAGTGCAATTGTGACCCTATCAAACCCTTCCTATGCAGCAGGGGAACAGCCCCGAAAAGAGCGCCATCACCCTAATTGGCTCAATCTAGCAGACCCTTGCGGTCTGTAGTTGGCGTAATTTCTGACACGTTTCTCCATAAAATTACAATTCATCAGGGGATATAAAGAGTGCCAACTACATGAAATATAGGCAAAGTAGTAAAACTAACAAAATGACTAAGTGATAGTAAATGATAGTAAGAGAATAGTGTGCACATTAGCATCACAAAAAATGCCATCAGCGTGCGGGTCAATGATGGATCCCTCCAGACCTCATGATAATAATAAATGGGAGGTTTAATTCGATTTTATTATCAAATGACTCACATACAAACCACCTGTGCACGCTGGCAAAATTAAAAAAGGGAGCCAGCGATAACAGCGTTTGAAATGAGATCTTGCAAAAACAAGTCATTTTGCAATATGTGTCCATTAACAGTGTCCTACCTATTCCTAGATATCCCCTCTTGTATGGGCTGCATCAGCTCCTCAGGTCGCTATAGCTACAGGCCTGTTTGATCTCTCCTGATAGGCTGTCAGCACTGGTTACCATAGCTACAGACCTGGCTTCTACTGCAGCCTAGTGGAAGCCAGAAAACACACCCCTGAATTCAAAGTGAAACCAAGAAAGCAGGACTGAGGTGAGATTAATCCTTGTAGTGAGACAACCCCTTTAATACAATTAACTTATTGCGCAGGTAAACATGTCTCCAAGGCCACATATGGAGCGCAAAAGTGTTCCAGTTACTATAGACAGGAAAAATAATGTATTCATATGTAACAATATAACCTAGGAGGAGTATATACATCTTAATATGAATATAAATTATATGCATAAAGCATTTGGGGAGTAGAGATTAATAAAATAATGACACATATCATTGTGTTAATAGATAATAGCACATCCATAGTGTTAACCTTCATCCTTCCAGCTGGGGTCTGTTCGGACCCCACACATATAACCTCTTGGGCTACTCTTGAGCTATTGTGTTTGACATTCTGGCATTTAAGGCATTTGTTTGATGGACCCTATTACGTCAGACGTGTGGTTTATTTTTCTAATCAGACTTTAAATAGAAATTTAAATAAAGTTTTTCGTCTGGTGTCCAAAAAGACACCAAGCTGAATACTGTTCGCCTGTACCTTTGTAGCTGCGTCGGACTGGCACTGTTGCTGATCACAATTGATCTACCTCTATGAAAGGTAATTAATGGTAAATCCGGAATAAACTTGGAGATGTCTGGATCCGCAGTCAAAATCCCCCAATACTTTTTAGGTATAGTTCTAACCCTCTCAGATTGGTTATCATCAGTAGCTATCACTCTGAGGGGTTGTGCTGATTATTGGTAGCCTTAGGTGTCAGTAGTTCTGTTCTATTTTTCTTTAGCATGTGGCGAAACAAGTTTATTAGACTGACATCTGGATATCCTCTATCTCTAATTTTTTTAGTAAGGGACCATGATTCTCTTTTATATAATTTGGTAGGTGTACAATTTATACATACCCCAATATACTGGTCACCGATGATGCCCTTAGGGGAATTGGGTGGAAACTGTGTAGCAAATTATTAGTTGCTGTAGGTTTACTATAAATGGAAGATCATATCATGCCATCAAGATTTTTACAGATGGTTACATCCAAGAAGTTAAGTTTGTCACCAACAATTTCATGCATGAACTGTAGGTCCAAGTTATTAATGTTCAGCTTATTCATAAAATTTTCAAAAGATTTCAAGAGACCATAATACAAGAATGTTGTCAATGTATCTGGTCCAGATCGCAATCTGAGGAATACATATTGCGTCCATATCCCCAAAACCACTGTGCCCTCCCACTAGCTCAGAGTGAGGTTTGCATATGTAGGGGCCACTGGGCTCCCCATCACAGTCCCCCTGAACTGATGGTAAGTCCTTCCTCCAAATACAAAATAGTTATGGGTAAGGATATATACGAGGAATCTAATTACAAAGCAATTGTGTTTATCAAATTGTATTCCCTTTTGTTTAAGGAAAGATCGGACAGCCTCCACTCCGACCTTATGGGGAATGGAGCTGTACAAAGCTTCCACATCGCTTGAGACTATAAGTGGGTTTTTATCAATGGAGATGTTTTCAAACTTCATGAAAAGATCAGTAGTGTCTCTCGTATAGGAAGAAAGGGAAAATAAATAATTCTCTAAGTATTTTGCCCACATAGATCCCCACGTTTTGTGTTATTGATCCGATCCCGGATTCAATAGTTCTCGCCTTTAAAGGGGAGAGGCCCTTGTGTATTTTCGGAAGGGCATAGAATGTAGGGATCTGTGGATTTTGGGCAATCATAAATTAATAAAATTATAAATTCAGATTGCTCTTTCGAAATGAGTCCTAAGTCAAGGGCATCCGTTAAAATAATGATAAGTTCTTCCTTAAAGGTGTCCGCAGGGTCCCTTTCTAGTATCTAGAATTATCTAGAATAACAAGATTACCTCCTTTATCAGCTGACTTTATAATGATACTATCATCATTTTCTAAGGTCTTTAATGCATACATTTCCTCTCAAGTCGAACATTAGTAGGGACTTTGATTAAATTTTCTACCTCATTAGAGGTTTAGGAAAATATATAAAATAGATAAAGCTTCCTCTGGGAGCATTCTTGTACTTTTCTTTTTGAGTTCTCTAAATGGGCCAAGTCCCCTTGGAACCTCATTTTCTCTAACTAAATTAGCTAGAGTTTTAACTACTGGGAGATCCTTTGCTGTAATGCCCAATTACCTACATTTTTCTTGGTACGTTCTAAGAAAAAAACGTTTTCATTTTATTTTCCTAACAAAGAGGTGTAGATCTTTAATCCAACTGAATGCCTCAAAGTTAGTGATAGGTACAAAACTGGGTCCTTTAACTAAAACAGAGATTTCATCAGGGGACAGTATAGGTGATGTTAAATTGATTATCTGTCCCTTATTGGTAGCCAGCTCCGTGAATGGTACGGTGCTCCCCTCTGTTCTAAAATAGAGGGAGAAGGGAGTGATATTGGAAACCATAAGAGGAAGATGAACCAGTACCATGACTTAATACATAAAAATTAGGGGGTACCAAGTTCTTTGGCATATCAGATTCTGAATCCATAAATCTCTTGTAGTCCTCAATTATACCAGCCCACCTCTACTATTTGAGTCTGAAGAGTCTATATCAGAGGAAGAAATATCACTAGTTTTATCTCTGTCTCTATTATCAAATAAGGAGTAAGCTTTATTTTCATTAAACTCTGTTAAGTCTCCTTTAAATCAGAATGGAATCTATCAACTGAGGCCTTGAGGATCTACTCCCATCTGCTGAATCAGGGTTAGTTTTAAGTTTTAATGCTTGATTTGTTAAATTAGTAAGGTTCTTTAATGTTTCTTCAAATATCGTTTTTTTTTGTTCTTCTAGAAGGATTTGCATAAACATTTTGGAGATTTCTATACTGGCTTGCTCCTGTCACAGATGCCCCTGCGACCCTTGTCCGCACGTCGGGTTCGGGGTCCGCTCACCCCCCGGTACCCGCCAGCGTTCACTTACCCGGCCACGCTCCTGCTCAGCCTGTCTCCGTCCCGCGGCGCGTGGCTCCACCCCTAGGGCGTGCGCGCGCCGGCAGTGCGCCGGTAATTGGCCATTGCCGGGCACTGCTCCTATTTAAGTCCGGCCTCTTCCTGGCGGCCCTCGCCAGATCCTTGGTGTATATCCCGTTGGAAAAAGCCTTCCTAGTCTTGTCTATTCCTACCTACCGTGTACCGAACCTCGAGCCTACGTTTACCGACCACGATCCTTGCCGCCAGCCCTGACCTCCTGCCTGTCTACGTTCAAGAGTCTCAGCCGCCTGCCCTGACCTCCTGCCTGTCCCCAACTACGAGCCTGCCTGCCGATTCCGTACCTCGCCTACCCTTGGCCGCCACCGCAGGCAAGCCCCGCCAGTGGAAGCGACCTGGTAGACTCCCGCCGCAGCAAGTCCATCCCGCTTTGCGCTCCCTAGTGTGGGCTTACACTATCGCCTGCGGTGGTCCAGTGGATCCACCTCCAGACCGTTACAGTTCCCACCTTTTTTGGGAACTGCTCTGTAGAGCTGGAGTTAGATTAATTCTTAAGCCCTTGGGGACTATCTTATGCAAAATATAGTTTTCCTGCGACTTACCCTCCCAAAATGATTTAAGGTTGAGTTTGTAGGCTCTAAACAAATCCCCAAAGATATTCTTTAGAAAAACGGTTGGATTAGATAATATATATTGAAATATTTTGCATCATGGAGTATCAGGCCAAAGTTAATGGTTCATGTCACTGCAACCCATCATACTAAGATTGAAGGGTCAACCATAAACGGCCCATTCTGCAGCTACTGTACATAACTGCATGCCTCTTGCTGTCTGCCTCTTTTTCTCTGCCTTTCTCCCTGAAAAGCAGCTGCAGCCTTCCACGCTCAGGGGCCCATCAAGGGTTTCCTTGCACTCTGAGATTGTGCATAAATGAGCTTTGTTTCTTTGCACTTCACAAATAGCACATATTTAATCATTATTGCAGTAGTAGCTATGTCTATCGAACTATTCTGAACTAAGGTGGTGAAACTATTGAAGTTTCTAGTGACATCTTCAGGTGGACGAATATCATCACCATTTATATACGTATAAACCTTTGTATAAAAATATGTGTTCTAAAATTTGAAACGAAGTTACACAAACACAAATTGTACACCCCATCCCCAACCCTAGGGACAAGTCTGTCATTTGAAAGTCTTTTAATGCAGATGAAATCACTCTCCTTGTCAAAGAAAAATGTTTTGGGCATCTAGAGTCCACTGATCAGCTTTACTAGACTCAGATAAGAAGCCAGCCATAATTTATAGAAGTAATCATCAAAAACCAACTTATCACTGAAAATAAAATGTATTGCATAACCCTTATTCTTGTCAAATGTCACTGAAAACCAGAGTTAAATTTTTACTTTTAATTAAATACAAAAAAAAATCATGAAAAACTCCAATTAAGGATACAAACAATAGAAAACACATATATCCAAAATATAACCCGAATTAAATAGCCTTGAAGCAAGGATAAGGGTTATGCAATACCTTGTATTTTCAGTTATAAGTCTTGATCATGCTCTTACAACCAATGACATTTCCATCTGAAAGATCCTATTAACCCACAGAAGACAATCAGCATGCAGTAATAGCATGTAAGAAGACAGTATCCAGTAGGTTTCCAAAGTTAAAAAGCGATCTTTATTCCTCCATAGCATCTTGCTTGACAAAGACCACTACTGTGGTTGAAACGTTGCATTCTTTTGGTGTTATGGAGGAATAAAGATCGCTTTTTAAGATCGCTTTTAACGCTAGATGCGGTCTTCTTACATGCTATTTTTGAATACTTTTTACCCCATGGATTCGGGGGTTGAAGGCGTTGCATCCTCTTGCTAATTAATAGGTAGTGCTGCTGAAAATCACATGTTGTTGGTGAATCAGCATGCAGTGTCAGACTGGCTCACCGGTTCGACACATTGGGGGCCCTCTCTCCCGAGTGTTCACAGACATGTTTGTGCGGGTGCAAGCGCTCTGCTCTTCTATTCTGCCTAGTAGGTCTAAGCCTTAGGCCTCAGAATTACTAAGAGTTGTTCACGCGTCATCACGCAGGCGGCGTGATGGTGTCATATCATCGTGCTGGCTGTGCCAGGCTTCACTAGGAGAAGCTCAGCAGTGAAGCCTGTCCTACCGCAGCCGCTCATTGGGGAACGGGAAAAGGTGAGTGTATTTTTTTAGTCAACTAATGGGGTCCGACCTGCTTAGTGACTATCTACTGCCTACCTAGGGGCAATCTACATATCTGGGGCAATTTACCTTCATACCTGGAGGCAATGTACCTATCTGGGGGAAATCTACCTACCTGCCATGGGCCTTACTACTGCCTACCTACCTATGTAGGGGAAATCTAGCTTCCTAACTTAGGCTTAAGTACTGCCTACCTACCTTGTGGGCTATCTACCTACCTATCTGGGTCCTAACTACTGCCTGCCTACCTAAATACTTAGGGCCAATCGACCTACCTACCTACCTATGGTCTAACTACCTACCTGGGGCCAATCTATTACCTAAATACCTGTGCCCTAACTGCTGCCTACCTAACTGGGGCTTATCTACTGCCTACCTATCTCTGGGCCTACCTACCTGGGGCCTACCCACCAACATGCTTGGGGCCTACCTATCTACCTAGGGTTTACCTACCTGGGGCCTTGCCCATTTACCTATCTACCTAGGGCTTGCCTTATCACCTACCTGAAGCCCCTAATTTAGAGGACTATTTATCTAAAAAGGGGGTCTACCAATCTGTAGGGCCATATTCATATTCATGCTGCCCTAGGCATTATAGATAGCCATCAGCCACATGCTGATTAGTGTTTCTGTATTTTACAGGTTTCCCCTCTGGACTTTGTCGGACCAGTGTTGGATCCATTTCCAAAATGGTCAGTGTGGGATGTTGTCGGGGAGTGTTTAAATAAAGTGTTTTTATGTTGTTTCCATGTATTTTTTACCACTATTTTTTCAGTGTTCGTAATAGAGGTGTCTGACAGATGTCTCTATTACTAGCACTGGGGCTTGGTGTCAGCCTTGAAGTGACAATAAAAACACCACTGGCCCCAGCGCTAGTCATATAGAAGCGTCTGTCAAACACCTCTATTACTAACACTGGAAATAAATGGTAAAAAAAACACATGGACACAACACAAAAAAACACTTTATTTAAATAAACTCTCCCCAACACTGGCCCTCCATGACCATTTTATCAAACGCTGGTTCAATAAATTCAAAGTCAAAGGGAAAATCTGTAGAAAATACAGAAACACTACAAAAAGCAAAAAGCATGACAGTACTGAATTCTATCCCCTGCACCACCTAGAGATCATAGATCATGCCTGTGGCTAATCTTCTGGGTACAGGGGAAGGAATTCAAACCATACAATATGGTACTTAGTGTTAGAGACCAGAGCTGTAGCACAATCTCGAAGGGGTTAGTCCTCTGTTCCTCAGAGACTGGGCCTTTATAAGCTGTGACCTGAACCCACTCTCTCACCCTTAGGTTCAGTTTATACAGAAAAGGTAAAAAGGAAAAGGTAAAGAGGTGCTGGAAAAGTGAGGATTCTAAGATATTTGTGTCCAAATCTGCAGGGACAAGTGTTGGCCAGGAGAAGTCATCATGGCGATCTGGATCAAATGGAGCAGAAAAGGGAACATGAATGACTCATCAGAGAAGCGCTACATGTGAGTCACTAAATATTACTGAACTGTAATCACTTCTATGTGTGCAAAGTGTAATGGTTTCTATTCAGTAATAGCGTGGTGGTATTATTCAGTCACTATGTGGTGGTGATATGTGGTCATGATAGGATGGTATTATTCGGTCACTATGTGGTGGTCATATGTGCTGGTATTATTCAGTCACTATGTGGTGGTGATTTGGAGTCATGGTGTAGTAGTATTATTAAGTCACTATGTGGTGTTGATATGTGCTCATGATTGTGGTGGTATTATTCAGTCACTATGTGGTGTTGATATGTGATCATAATGTGGTAGTATTATTCAGTTACTATGTGGTGGTGATATGTGATCATGATGTTGTGGTATTATTCAGTCACTATGTGGTGGTGATATGTGGTCAAGATGTTGTGGTATTATTCAGTCACTACATGATGTTGATATGTGGTCATGATGTGACAGTATTATTCAGTCACTATGTGGTGGTAATATGTGATCATAATGTTGTGGTATTTTTCAGTCACTATATGGTTTTGATATGTGGTCATGATGTGGTGGTATTCAGTCACTAAGTGGTGGTGATATGTGGACATAATGTGGCAGTATTATTCAGTCACTATGTGGTGGTGATATGTAATTATGGTGTGGAGGTATTGTTCATTCGCTATGTGGTGGTAATATCTGGTATTCTTAATTATATAATTTGTCCACTCACAATAAGCTTTCACCACAGCAGCCCACAAACAACTCAAAAACTAGGCAGTTTTTTTTTTTTTTTTTAACATACTGTCACCCTTAGCTCTAAAACCAATAATCATCCTTTTTTGCAACATTGATAAATGACCCCCTTTACACAGAAGAGCAATGTCGACGTTGAAAGTAAGAAGTGGTCATAATAACATGACTCGACTGTGTATGTCCCACTGTGAGACTAGACTGTACAATCCCTATACCTTCGACATGCAGTCTATTGGACTATGTGGCAGGCCTATTAGGCTTCTGTACATGAAAGGCCTAGAGGCCAATTTTCGGAATCCAGCTGCCATGTCGCCCTTCGGAAACCCGTAATCAAGTTGTAGATGCCTAGTTGTAGACGTAATCACAGTAGATGCCTGCTCTGTTAATCACCTAGGTGCCACAGCCCCTACTAGCCACGGATTAAAGGTGCATTAAACAGCCAGGATTGCTGGCTGTAGGTAAAGGTGGACTGTGTACCTGCCTCGGTCAGGTCCCTGGTCACAGGTGCAAGAATATCCTTATAGTCTTCCTTTTTATGAATTAATGTAAAATGGAAAAATTGACAGGCAACCACACACTTACGTGTTTCAAACCATATGCGGTTCTTGATCACAGCATAATAGAAAGCCCACATGCACTATATTAACTCTTTAAGGTCTAAGCCTGTTTTGGAGTTAAGGACCAAGCCCTTTTTTTCAAATCTGACATGTGCCACTTTATCTGTGAATAACTTTTCAACACTTTTACCTATCCATGTGATTCAGAGACTGTTTTCTCGTGACACATTGTGCTTTAATTTAGCAATTAATTTTGGTCGATAAAATCCTTGTTTAGGTGTGAAAAATATCGAAATTTTGTGAAAATTTGGAAAAATTGCCATTTTCAAAGTTTAAAAATTTCTGTGTGCAAGACACATAGTCACACCAAACAAAATAGTAAATAATGAACATCTACCGTATGTCTACTTTGTGTTGACATGATTTTTTTTAAACATCCTATTGTTTTTTAAGACTTTTGGGGGGGGTTTTTAAATTTAGTAGCAAATTTTAAAATTTTTAAAGGGAAAATTTGCAGAAACAGATTTTTTTTGGGAAACCAGGCCACTTCTGAAGTGGTTTTGAGGGGCTTGTATGTTAGAAACCCCCATAAATTACTCCATTTCAGAAACTACACCCCTTAAAAAAATAGTCAAAACAGCGTTTAGGAAGTTTATTAATCCTTTAGGTATTTCACAGAAATTAAATTGAAAAGTGAAAGTGAAATTTCAAAAAATTTTAACTTTTTTGCAGATTTCCGATTTTTGTTCATTATTCATTGGAACCCCGTAGATTTTTTTCAAGAAATTGCAACTCAATAATGATTTCCTTATTATGCAGTTTTAGAAATATCCCACTTGTGGCCCATATGCGCTTTTTGACCTTCCACAGGCCTCAGAATTGAAGGAGCACCTTCTTGTTTTATAATATTTTTCAGGCTTTTTTTGGGGTAATGAGGGGCAGTGACAGAGGGTGGGAACAGAAGTTACAACTGTCTTTTCAACTATCAGACAGCTATAACAATATGAGTGAGGGGAACAGGGATTTGGGCAATGAAGGGGTTCATTTTTGTGTGTTTTTTTCCCACTGTAATGAGCCAGTGATGATCACTGCCAGAAAATTGCGGGAACTTGAAAGTGGTCAACTGTCTGATCAGACAGCTGCTACAAAAAGATCACAGGGGCAGTGAAGTGATTAGGCAGTGGAGGGGTTAATAAAGTATTTCAGGCTGTGACAGCCCAGATCACAGCACAGGGCACTAGGACCCAGCACAGTAATCCGATCTGCTCACTCTCTCACACAGACCAGAGCCCCAGGACATGTATCAGCTGTAATGGGTGAATCAGCAGACTGACTGACCAATTCCCAGCGATCCTTGGCATGGGGATCATGGACTGCAATGATTGATCACCTGCTGGTAGATGTGCTAATTAGCTGTCAGAAAACAGCAATTAGCATAGAGCTTTCATCTTATCTCTGCACAGGGAGACAGAAAAACTTTCATGAGGTTCCTGGAATGTCAGGGTGCATTAACAGGCAGTGAACCATGATGTTCAGGAACGTCAGGGTGCCTTAAAGGGTTAAAACCCAAACAAATTGTTCAATCATAGTTACTTACACGCCAACTAACATTTAATCCGTTGTATAGATATAACCTGAAGTTACTTTGTGTACTAAATACCTGCTTGACTAATCTTATAAATAAACATAAGATCATTTCAATAATTGAGTCCATCAGGTACATGTGCATTCAGACTCAAAATCCAAAAGACTTCCCAGAGTAACAGAGTACCATGTTGGCAGGTGGTGGATCCACTGGGCAGCAAATAGGTGGGGCAGACATCCGCTGCTTCTTGCAGTAGGTGGGAAAGCAATGATGAGGAGAGTGGCATGGGAGGTTATGTTGCAAGCGATAATGCTCTGTACACTGAGACCGTTGAGGAGGACAGCAGTGATGGGCAAACACTAATCGATGACGATGTGGCCGATCGCACTTGGGAGAAGGGTGAAGCGAGGGCTTCATAATCATCGTCGGGAGACAAGAGCAACAGCTTGCGCGTCAGGCAGCAGTGCAGACAGCAAGTCGGTAGTGTGGCTGGGAGTCGGCAGGGTGGCAGCAGTGCGAGGTCGGGAGCCAAAAGGCCACGGGGTAGACCAACTGCTTCGCAGGTCCCTTCCGGCCCAGAAAGTAGCGATGCAGGGGCTCATCGAGGCAGTGGTGGTAGCAGTCAGTCAGTGTGGAGCGTTGGTGGTAAAAACACCTACTTGGCGGTGTGGTATTTTTTTGCCAAGAAACCGGAGGAGGGGAACATGGGTATATGTAGAATCTGTGGGCAGAAAGTGAAGCGTGGCCAGGGACCTGATGTTGACACCACAGTCCTGCATCAACATATGCAGCATCACCATCCAGTGGTCTGGGAGAAACATGTCTCCATCCTGCCGCAGCAACAGCAGCAGCATCCAGTGGCACGCATCCCATTTCAGGCAGTCAAGGCTCCACAACCTCTGCCGAAGGGAGCTTTCTGTCTTTCCAATCATCTACCGATCCAGATGCTCCTGCTCCTTGCCATTCATGGTGCCAGCAGTCGTTCACTTAGGCGATTGCCAAGAGACAGCAGTATGCGTCCAGCCATCCTATGGCGCAGAAGCTGACCATGCCCTTGTCCAATTTGGTGGTACTGCAGTCCCTCCCTTTTCAAGTGGTGGACTCTGCACCGTTCAAAGAACTGATGGCTTGTGCCGAGCCGAGGTGGAGAGTCCCAAGCTGTCATTTCTTGGTGGGCCATTCCTTGACCTTGAGAGTGTCTTCCAAAGTGCACGGCAGCACGGATGTGTGAAACTGTAACTATGGTCAGGGACAGTACATGTCCTTTATGGCCCACTGGGTGAATGTGCTTCCTGCCCAGCCACATCAGCAACTTGGACAGGAGACGCCGCTTTCTCTTCCACGTTGTCAAACTGCAGATCCTACGCAAATGTCCGCCTCCTCCTCCTCCTCCACAACCTCAGCCTCTAATATAGCAACAATTCTTAGTGTTCCTCTAGCATACCACAGGTGCAGGGCATGGCAGTGTCACGCAGTTCTACACCTGGTTTGCCTGGGCAAACGAAGTCACACAGGGGAGTAATTGCTCCGCGTCATGAAAGACGAAATCGATTCCTGGCTTTCTCCGCGACAACTGAAAATCAGAACCAGGGTGACAGACAATGGAAATAACATGGTGTCCATGCTGTGCCGAGGAGGGCTAAGCCATGCGCCCTGCATGGTGCACGTGTTTAATCTGGTTATCAAACGGTTCCTCAAGTCTTCCACCCATCTGCAAGACATTGTAAAATGACCAGGAAACTTTGCATGCACTTCAGCCATTCCTACAAAGCAAAGCACACCCTCCTTGAGCTGCAACGGCAGAGCGGCCTCCCCCAACATAGGCTGATATGCGTTGTTTCCACCCGTTGGAATTCCAGCCTTCATATGTTGGAACGATTGTATGAACAGAGAAAGGCCATTAATGACTTTTTGATGATCCAAGCGGACAGGAGTATCCCCCTTTTTTTAAAGTTGAGTCAGCCCGTGGCACTCATGCGTGACACCTGCCTTTTCCAGGGCCTTTGGAAGGGCCAAAATTTTTTGTCAGCCCAGGATACGGATGAACAACTATTTCCCCTGCTTCTGTCCTGGAACAGATTGCAAAACTTCTGGTCAGGGACTGGAACTGGCAACTACATTTCACGGGCCCCAGATCCGGTGGGGGGCTGAAAAGGAGGAGAGGAGGACATTGGGCACAAGCAATGTCTGGGAAAAGATGGCTTTTCTACCCAGGGGACAGTGGGAGGGGAAAAGGGAGATGAGGAAGATGGGGGCAGATGACCCAGACAACCCGTGGAAGTAAAAAAGCAGAGATGGGGGCCCGGGTGTTCTTCAGGGTCACTTGCTCAGAGGGGCACGTTTGCGCTGCATGCTGATTTCCCCGGGGAAAGTGCACCCAAAAATAGCACCCCCCGGCGAGGGAGGGATTTTGGGCCCCCCCCCCTTTTGGGAAACCCTCGCTGCCGGTCCAAAAGGGGGGCCTTTTCCCCAAATGCTGTGGGGGGAGGACAAACAAAATTTTACTATGGAGAAAACCTTTGAAAGTCAGTTGGGCGTTTCCTACTGTGCCATTGTCCACCCTCTTGCAATTGACTGGGGGGTTCCTCAGGGGCTCATGAAACCAGTGCCACACAGCTGGGGAGGGGTGCGGGGGATAGGGGCATTTTACCAGTTCCATGAGCAGAACCGGGAATTTTTGGAGTCGTTGATAAGCAGCTTTCTTCCCCCCCTTTGTGGGCGGGGGCAAACACCCAGCCCCCGGGAAAAAACCCTTATCCAGCAGGGGGTTTGCCTACTTGGACAGCCCTCTCCCCACCCCATTTAAGAAGACCCGCTGGACTAGGGGGCGGGACAAATCCCGATTTTTGGCCTTTAACTTCCCCGAGTTTGAAACGGAAACTGTCCGGGCCCGGGCCAATAGTGGGGCTTTCGGGAGGGGGGGCTGTTTCATGGGGCAGGGGCCAAGTTACCCCAGGGAAAGGAATTCCTTGTTGGGATGGGGAAAAAAAGGTTTTTTATATGTGTGACCCTTTTGGGGTCTCCATTTTAATGTTTTTGTTATATAACACCATGTATGTTTTTAAAATTAGGGCACGAAAAAAGCTCCCTTTGTATAACTATAAACTCTTAAGTTTAAAAAAAGGGTTCACCAAATAAGGGGAACTACACCCCAAGTTCGGCCCATTCCTGGGGCAAAGGGAGTTTTTCCCATTTAAAAGGATTTTCCCAAATAGGGGACAAACGGCTGGGCCCAATGTGATGCTTTTTTTTTTTGCTACCCTTCTAAGTAAAAAAACCTTTCCTTTTTGAAAAAAAAGAAGAAAGTGTTTTTTAAAGCAAAAAAGGCATGTTTGTGTTTTCTTTCTGGGTGTCCCTTTTAAAACCCATCGGGGTTTTAAATTTTGGAGCCCCCACAAGGTTTGTAGAGACCCTTTGAGGTTCCCCTTATTACCACCCCCACCCCACCCCCTGCCCTTTGTGCCACTTGTGGCCTACTAAACCCGCCGCCACCTGAAACACTCTGTCTTTTGAAACCACTATGGGGCCCTATCCCCCGCCCCACCAACCCCCCTGTCTTTTGTGCCCCCCCTTCTGGGGCCTACTCATGCTGCTGCCACCTCCACCACCCTTTTTTTTGTGCCATTCTGTGGGCTACTGTTGTTGCCGCCCCCTCCACAATATGTCATTGTGCCACTTGGTGGCCTAGTCATGTTTCCCGCCTTCTCAACATATGTCATTGTGCCCCCCTCTGGGGCCTAATCATATTCCCCGCTCCCTCCACTTTTGGCATTTTTGCCACTCTGGGGCCTATTTCATGCTGCCCCAACCCCACACTATGCCCTTTGGGCCCATTTCTGTGGCCTATTTAAATGTCGCCAACCCCCAAACACTCCGTCATTGGGGCCTCTGGGCCTACTCATGTTGCTCCCACCTCCATAATCTGTCATTGTCCCAACTATGGGGCCCTACTCATGCTCCCGCCACCTCCACGTTGTCATTGTGCCATTAGTGGGACTTATAATGCTGCTGCCCCCTCCACAATCTGTCATTGTCCCCACCATGGCCTTCTCATACGCGCCCCCTCCAAAAACTATTTTCCCATTGTGCCACTTTTGGGGGCCTTTCCTGCTGCTCCCACCTCCACATATGTATTGTCCCCATTATGTGTTCAAATGCTGCTGCCCTAACAATTTTGTCTTTTGGGGCCACTTGGTGGCCTCCCTCATGCTACCGCCCCTCCACACTATGTCATTGTGCCCCCTGGGGCCTATCATGTTGCCCTCCCCTTCCACGCTAGGTCATTGTGCCACTATGGGCCTACTTTTTTAACCGCCCCCCACATTTATGTCATTTTTTTCCTTATGTAGACTTTTTAATGCTGCTGCCACTTCAAAATATGTAAATTGTGCCACTCGGTGGCCAAACCATCGCTCACACCCCAAAACCTGTCATTGGGCCATTTATGGCCTACTCTGCTGTTGCCACCTCCACGCAATGTAAATTGTGCCTTTAAAGTAGACTTAAAATGCTGCTCCCCACCTCCCAATCTGTCATTGTGCCACTCAGGGGCCCTTTCTCATGCTGCTGCCAACCTCCACACTATTCTTTTGTGCCCCCCGGGCCTATTTCATTTGCCATTCCCCCGCATGTCATTGTGCCCCCTAGGGGGCCTACTGTTGCTGCCCCCCACCTCCCACAATGTCATTTTTCCCCAAAATTTAGATTTTCTAATGGGCGCCACCTCCACAATCATCATTGTCCCAACCGGGGGCCTACTCTTGCGCTGCCACCCCCACACTATGCCCATTGTCCCAATTTTAAATGGAAAATCAGGGCGGGCTTCCCCCTCCACGCTTTGTCTTTGTGCCTTTATGTGGGATTTCCAAATTCTGCTGCCAACCTCCACAATTGTAATTTGCCCCCTCGATGGCCTACTCATGCTGCTCCCACCTCCACAACCTGTCTTTGGGTGCCACTATTTGGCCTACTCTTGCTGATCCCCCCCAAAGCTATGTCATTGTCCTTTATTTTGGATTTAAAATTTGCTGTGCCAACCTCCACAACCCTGTCTTTGGGCCCACTCAGGGGCCTTTTCATGCTGCTGCCACCCCCCACCTATGCCCTTTGTCCCATTCGGGGGCCCTTTTCATGCTCTGCCCCTTCCAAAACCCTTTTTCATTGTGCCATTGTCCCTACTCATCTGTTGCCACCTCCACGAAAATTTTCATTGTGAAATTATGAAAGACTTCAAATGCTGCTGTCCCCTCCACAATCTGTTTTTTGGGGGCCACTCAGTGGCCTATTCAGGGTTTGCTGCCACCTTTCCAAAACTAGGGCATTGTGCCCTCGGGTGGCCTATTTCATGTTGCTCACACCCCACAACCGCTTTTGTCCCACTTTTTGGGGCCCTCTAAACCCGCGCCCCCCTCCCACATCCATTGTCCCTTTATGTAGATTTTAAATGCGCTGCCCCCTTCCAAAAATCGGGTTTTTTTTTGGTCCACTCAGTGGCCTATTTCATCTGCTGCCCCCTCCCCACTATGTCTTTGTGCCCCAGGGGCCTCTCATGTGGCCACAAAACTCCCACGCTATTTTTTTTGGGTCCCCACTTTGTGGCCTACTGTTGCTCCCCGAAACCGCCCCCCCAACGTCATTGTCCCATTATGTGGGATTTTCAAAAGCTGCTCCCCACCCCAACAATCAGTCATTGTGCCCCCCGGGGGGCCAACTCATGTGCTGAAACCCCCCAAAACTATTTGATTGAAAAACTTTTGGGGCCCTTCCCCATGCTGTTTTTCCCCTCCACCCTTTGTAAATTGTGCCATTATGTAGATTTCCCAAAATACTGCTGCCCCCTCCACAATCATTTAAATTGTGCCATTTGGGTGGCCTTCTCATGCTCAGCCCCCCCCCGCTTTGTTTTTGTGCCACTTGTGCCTACTTTATGCGCCACCACCTCCACTCTATTTCTTTGGGCCCCTTTATGTAAACTTCTAATGCTCCCTGCCACCACCAAAATTTCTGCTTGTGCCCCCTCGGGGGCCTATTCATCTGCTGCCACCCCCCAAAACCGGGTCATTTCCCACTGTGGCGAAAATCATCCCTGCCCCCCCCCCCCCTCCCCCCCCATCTGCTTTGGGTGCCACTCTGTGGGTACTATTTTTTGCCGCCCCCTTCCACCAAAGTCTTTGGGGCCCATTATGTAAAATTCCCCAAATCTGCTGCCACCTCCACAATCAGTAAATTGTGAAAACTCGGTGGCCAAATTCATGCTGCTGCCACCCCCCACAATTTCTTTTGTGAAACTCTCTTCCCAAACCTTTTGTTGAAACCCCCCCATGCATGTCATTGTGCCACTCTTTTGGTTTAAATTTTTGTTACCCCCCACCCCCACACATTTCATTTTTCCCAAATTTTAGCCCTTAAAATGGTGCTGCAACCTCCAAAAACAGTTTTAAATTCCTTGTCCCCAAAACCTGGGGATACTCGTTGCTGCACCTCCACACTTGTCATTGTCCCATTTCTGAGTCCTACTTATTCTCCCGCCCCCTTTCCACGTTTGTCATTGAAACCATATGTAGACTTCTTTTGTTTTGCTGCCGCCACCCCTTTAAATCTGTCATTGTCCCATTTCAGTGGAAAAAACTAAGCTGCGGGCAAACTCCAAAACCCTCTGTAAATTGTACCACTCTGGGGCCCTACTCATGCTGCCCCCACCTCCACCGTCTTCTTGTCCCAATTCAGTGGCCTCCCATGTTGCCACCACCTCCACACTCTGTCTTTGTTCACTCTGTGGTCAAACCAGGCTCCCGCCCCCTCCGAATCTGTAAATTGGGCCATTCTTTTTGGCCCTTTTTCTGCTGCTTCCCAACTGACTACCTTTCCCCTCGACCACCCTGTGGTTTCCTCATGCTTTTTCCCCCCCTCCACCCCTCTAAAATTTGCCACTTTTTTTGGGGGTTTTCCCTTTTTTTTTAATCTGAAAGAAGGAAAAAAGGGAAAAACCAAAAATTTTGTTTCGGAGCGCCGAAAAGCCGTATGACTGGCCCTTTTTCTTGCATGGGATTTTTGATGTTTAGGAAAGTCAAAAGAGGAGTGGTAAAAACACAAAGACAAAAAATATTACATGTATCTTTTCTGTTTTTGGATAACCCCTGTTTTTTTTTGGCTTTAGCAATTTGATGGATTTTTGGGGCCCCGTTGAAAGCGGACATGAGGACCCAAGGGGGAAAAAAGGGATAGGACGTAAAACGCAAATTTTTACGCCGCACCCTCTCCTCTTTCGGGCGGGGTTTCTACATTATCAGTTTTTTTAACGAACAGGTTCTATATAATTGTGGAATAATCTGATGACGTTTGTAAAAATTTGCGCCCCTTTGACGCAATAGGGGATTTTGGCCCCCCCAATTTGTTCTTTCTAGCTCCCGCGACTTTAAAACCCTGTCGGGCCCTGTTTTCCCATTTTTCAGTTATTGGGTCAGTTTAAACCAAAAATTGCCCAAAAAAGTAAAGGGTGTGAAGCGTTTCTAAGAGCGGCGCAGCCCTCTGCGTGTCATATTTAAAAATCACACATTGTTTCAATCCCAAACATGTTCCCCTATTATTTTCTGCAGGCCCAAAAATTTTTCAAAAACCCCGTACTTTTTTTTCTGCACCCGGGAAAAATAGCGGGTTTTTCAAGTTTTTTTCTTTGCGAAAAAATTCCCGGAAAACAAAATTTTAATTTTTGGGAAAAATTTGGGGCGAATTGCCTTTTTCGAAAAAATTCGTCACCCTCTAACCCCTAAACATAAATAATTAATACCGGATTTTGTGATCATGGTAATCAACAAACCGGATTCATGAATAGAAATCTCTCCATTATTAACAGAGCAATTAGGCATTAAAAGAGCCATAACATCTGTTATTTGTCAGATTATTAATGTAAGAATCAGATCTTTAAGGAAATGTTCACATGGACTATTTTCGTTGCAAGCAATGTCCGCCCCTGAAAATACTTTTTTTTTAAAAATTTCCCATGGACGGGCCAAAGGGTTTGGTTTTTCTTTGACCTAAAAACAAAGTTTTGATGGCAAAAATTTAATATTTGCAGGGGGGGGCCGGGACAAAAAGCAGGGAAAAAAAACTTTTTAATTTTTTACGTCGGGGGAAGGGGTTCTGGGGGCCCTTTTGGCGTTTTTTTTATGGGCTTTTTTGGGCGTGCAAAAAAACCCCAAGTTAACCCGGGTGTAAAAAAAATCCCCTACAGATGACAAAAAGAAAATTTTTTACCCTTTCACAATTTTTTTTCTAAAACGGGCTTCAAAGGGAGGTTTCAAGGTATTAAATAAGCCCATAAGAGTGGGCCTCTGTAATGTAAATATACAGATTTATTTGGTAGTAATATACAGGTTTATTTTATAGTGTTTGTGGAGGGATTTATGGATGAGAAATTAAGATCCTGTTAGTGACTATAAAATTGTGATTTAAATATGAAAGGTTTGATTTTACAATTTTTTTTTAAAAAAAAAGATCATTACCCCCTTTAATAATAAAAAAAAATTTAATAATAATAAAAAATAATAATAAAAATAATTTTTTATTTATATAGCGCCAAATATTCCCCCAGCCTTTACAATTTAGAGGGTGTAATACAGACGTTAACATTAAAAGAACTTAAAAATTTTGAGACACGAGGTATGAGGACCCTGCTCGCGAGAGCTTACAATCTATTATGGTGAATGGGTGAGACAAAGAGTTAAGAAGTGCAAGGTTTACAATGGTCCAGCCATGTTTCATAAATAGGAGGTGGTTTACATAAAAATTGGGTGACCCTGCCACCCTGACAGTACATCTATATACAGATAAGTGCCTGTGAGTGCCCTAGTGTAGGGAGTGACAAATGTGTGTGATAGCAGTTAGGGATCTTGGTAGGCCAGGCTGAGAAGATGTTTTCTCAGGGCCCTCTTAAAACTATGAGAGTTGTGAATGTGCCTGATCGCCCGCGGTAGCATATTCCATAGAACTGGTGCTGCACGTGTGAAATCTTGGAGACGGGCATGGGAGGTTCGAATGATTGAGGAATGTAGTCTGATATCATCAGCAGAGCGGAGAGCATGGGTAGGGTGGTAGACAGAGATGAGGGAGGAGATGTAGGGAGGAGCAACACTACCACATACAATAAATCACAGAAGTGAATACACCCCTCAAATTTTTGTAAATATTTTATTATATCTTTTCATTGGACAACACTGAAGAGATGACACTTTGATACAATGAAAAGTAGTCAGTGTACAGCTTGGATAACAGTTTAAATTTGGCGTGCCTTCAAAATAACTCAACACACAGCCATCAATGTCTACACCACTGGCAACAAAACTGAGTACACTGAGTGAAAACTGACAAATTTTGCCCAACTTACTATTTTCCATGGTGTCATGTGATTGGTTAGTGTTAGAAGGTCTTAGGTGTGAATAGAAAGCAGGTGTGTTAAATTTGGTGTTTTTCACTCTCACACTCTCTCCTACTGTCATGACAAAGAACTATGTGAGGATCTGAAAAAAAGATTTGTTGCTCTACATAAAGATGGGCTAGGCTATAAGAAGATTGCCAACACCCTGAAACTGAGCTGCAGCACGGTGGTCAAGACCTTACAGCAGTTTAACAAGGCAGGTTCCACTCAGAACAGGCCTCGCCATTGTCAACCAAATAAGTTGAGTGAATGTGCTCAGCATCATATCCAGAGATTGTCTTTTCAAAATAGACATTTGAGTGCTGCCAGCATTACTGCAGAGGTTAAAGGGCTGGGGGCCAACCTGTCAATACTCAGACCATACGCTGCACACCGCATCAAATTGGTGTGCATGGCTGTCGTCCCAGAAGAAAGCCTCTTTTAAAGATGATGCACAAGAAAGCTTGCAAACCGTTTGCTGAAGACAAGCAGACTAAGGACATGGAAACTACTGAAACTATGTCCTGTGGTCTGATGAGACCAAAATAAACTTATTTGGCTCAGATGGTGTCAAGCATGTGTGGTGGCAACTAGGTGAGGAGTTCAAAGACAAGTGTGTTCTGTCTACAGTAAGCATGGTGGTGGAAGTGTCATGGTTTGGGGCTGCATTAGTGTTGTTGACTTTGGGGAGCTACAGTTCATTGAGGGAACAATGAATGACAACATGTTCTCTGATATACTGAAGCAGAGCATGATTCACTCTCTCCGGAAACTGGGCTGCAGGGCAATATTCCAAAAAGATTAAAACACCAAACACACCTCCAAGACGACCCTTGCTAAAGAAAATGAGGGTGAAGGTATTGGAATGGCCAAGCATGTCCCCAGACCTAAACCCTATTGGGCATCTGTGAGGCATCCTTAAATGGAAGGTGGAGGAGCGCAAGGTCTCTAACATCCACTAGCTCCGTGATGTCGTCATGGAGGAGTGGAAAAGAATTCCACTGGCAAGCTGTGAAGCTCTAGAGAGTTAAGGCAGTGCAGGAAAATAATGGTGGCCACACAAAATATTGACACTTCGGCCACAATTTGTCCATTTTCACCTAGGGGTGTACTCACTTTTTTGACAGTGGTTTAGACATTTTCAGGTGTGTGTTTCAGGGCACACCAAATTTACACTGATTGATACAATGTACAGTAGTCAGTGTACAATTTATATAAGTGTCATATCTTCAGTGTTGTCCCATGAAAAGATACAATATTTACAAAAATGTGAGGGGTGTTCTCACTTTTGTGAGATACTGTGGGTGGATGGGAGATTTTACTGTATTTATTAGGGTGTGTGTGATCGCAAATGGTGACATTCCTACCACTGTTACTTGCATTATCTTTTTGTGTATTAAGTGTTAAGACTTGAGTAAATAAAGATATGAATATATGGTATTGAGTGATAACATAATAGAATTCTTTAGAATTGACTTTTTAATAATCTTTGTTGGAGTATTTACTGAGCAATTACCACAAGCTACTACATTGTATGTATTACTGGAACTGTTCTTAGTTATTACTTCTCTGGGAAAGTCCATATCTGACATCCATAAGTTCCTATTATATTAATTGGCAAAGATACATTTGGGGACATGTATGAAAACTGTCTTGGTCTAAGAGTTTCTTTGTTGCCCATAGCTACCAATCAGAGCGCCCCTTTCATGTCATATAGTGCTCTGAAACTGGTTTCCACAAGAGGACTTACTGCCAACGAACCATAATTTTTTGGTTTGATCAATGACAAGCACTCTGTTGGTGATGCAGTTGCTGCATATGTTTACACTGGTCAACAGATAAGAAGACAGAAACAGAGTGGTGCTCTCGTTGTGTAGTAAGTGTGAAACAAGATTGTAATCTTAAATGTGAGATATTTTACTGATCATAAGTCTAAGACCACACAGCATAGGACAAAAAATGTCAGAAAGACGGCTTTTTGTCTTATGGAGGACCACATTTTTGTCACTTATTTGTGCTTTAACCATGGTCGGTTTTAGTTTTTCCGGCAGAATTTGGATCATGTTGCGTATTCCTCTTTATTTTTAATGCGGCAGTTAAAAACCCGTGCTGTATAGACTACAGCATGGGTTTTTCATTGCTATCTATGCAGCATAGTGTATTGTTGGATTCTTGGCGGTTTCAAAATGCTGAAACTGCCGAAAAATCCAATGGTATTTCTTTGCTGTGTAGACATAGCCTAAGAGGCTGTGCATACACAAGAGCCATTATCATAGAAAAAACAGAGCTGAAACATGTATTCCAATTAAGAAAAACTCAATGCTACAGGATTAGAAATCTAAAATATAACTTTTAATCAAATATTATTAAAAAGGTGCAACAACAAGACAAAAAATCTGATAGAGTAAGTAGAACCATACACAAATCCCTAAAAGGGGGGATATAATAATATATTTCTCTCCATACACAATCTAAGGGACATCTTTAGAAAGCAGTATAAGGTATCATACTTCAGATCAACCAGAGCTAACTCTATTCCACTCCTAGGTATCCTTCAATGAGGTGGTGTAATCCACCTGATAGGCCCCACCTATTGATGGCTCACTCTATACACATAGTAATTTTACCACACATGATAAATGCACATTAACAAGATATGACCTATACACCGGTAAAACAACAGTTTCCAAGTAATATATGATACGACCTGTACACCGGTGTTAGTCTAAATACCAATATGTTTCTCCCCCACCGAGTAGGCAAGAGTTCTTCAGGGGATATGAAATAGATATAAACCAAAAATGTGCATTGCTGGTATAAGTGTGTATGGTGGCAAGCCATTGCCCAGAGAATTAAAGTTACTAACTATGACCTACAAGGCTCTCCATAACCTTTCCCCCCATGCATCTCTGCTTTTATCTCCAAATACCTCCCTTCACACAATCTTTGCTCCTCACAGGACTTTCTTTTCTGCTCTTATTGTGTCAGCTCCTCACATAACTGTATCCAAGACCCATTACCCCAACACATCATACTCTATTCCACTTTCACCAGCTGAAGAAACCTGAAAACCCATCTCTTAGGGTAGCCTATAACCTATAATAACCTTGTTGCCCCTACACCACCCCAATAACATGTCTGCCCCTCACCTTCTGTCTCTTTCTTCTTCCCTTGAAGATTGTAAGCCTTCACGGGAAAGGTCTTCTCTACCTCTGTACCAGTTGTTAGTCATTTAGTGTTGCCACTGTACTATATTTAGACCTATCTTATGTTTTTAAGACCTTTTGAATAAAAATAATAAGGACAGGACAACCTGTAAAAATACAGAAACACTTCAAAAGGCATAATAGCACTTAACTCCACCCTCTGCACCTATTGAAGGTCATGACTGCAGTTGATCTCTTAGGGTTGCCGGAGATCATACCACAATGTATGATCCTAAGGGGGTACAGAACACAGTTGCAGCACAATACCCAGGAGGATGGTCCTCTGTTCCCACCACTAGGAGATTGGGCTTGCAAGCTGTGGCCTCTACCCCCTTTCCACCTCTCTCCCTCTACCATTGTTTTATGTAGCCTGGTGCCAACACAAAATACAACCCCCATCAATTACCCCAAACTCATCCCCTCTTACTCCAACTTTCACCACATGTTACTATATTCGAAGAGCAAAAACTTTTTTACTTTTGTGTCAGTGGAGCTGTGTGAGGGTTTTATATTTGTGTGCTAGGATTACGACTAAAAAGCAGCCCTGGCACAAAACGTCATCATTCCACATAAAATATAAACCTCCAACTTTTCCTATGGTTACATACCTCAACACTTTTTACAATAAACAAACTATAAACATTTTTTTTTTGAGGGGAGGCAAGAGGGACAAACACTTTGGCTGTATAACTTGTTTTTCTTTGGCCCCATTTGAAATAAATTTTCTTCTGTTGGACAATTCCTTTTAATAGAAATAATTTTCTGCAGCACACTACACTGCAGACATCCATCACATCAAGTAAAGAACCTGTTCTTGAAAAGTATTGGTCAACAGACAGTGTCAAGGAGTAAGGGGACCCCAAGCTGAAGTTTTGCACCTGGGGCCATAAGTCTTTAGCTATGCCCCTGGTCACCATCACATGACAGTGAATACAAAACATATCCAACTCAAAAGCAAAATAACCACTGACATCCAGGGACTCACAGGTGACGTCTTCTCTGATGAGAGTTGCTTTCTTTCCCTTTTCTTTTCCATCTGACTTCGAATGCCATGATGACTTCTCCCGACCACAACTCATACCTGCAGAATATACCGCACAAACATCTTAGACTCCTCACTTTGCCAACACTCCCTACCCATTCCTACCTTTCTACAAATTCCCAATTCAGAATGGCACAAATAGTAATAATGACCCCTTTGTGCCTCTAGGAATAATAGTATCCCAAGATGTCTATGGAGCTCATTTGAGCACCCAGCTTTAGTCTTGTGTCCTCATATAGTAGGTAGGCACACCCCTAAAACAGGTAGGTAGATAGATGGGGCCCCTTTTATGTAGGTATAACCCAATTAGATAGGTAGGTATATAGGTCCCCCAATTAGGTAAGAAAGTATACAGGCCCTCCAGAATTTAGGTAGGTGCATAAGCCTCCCATTAAGTATGTAGGTAATAGGTAGTAATATTGACCCAGAATTAAGTAGGTAGGTAGTAATATTGATTGACCTCCCCTCCCGTTAAACATGTAGGTATATAGGCCCGCTGTAGGTATATATGTAGGTAGGTATGTATATTCACTCTTGTAGGTAGATAGGTACACTACCGTTCAAAGTTTGGGGTCACCCAGACAATCTTGTGTTTTCCTTGAAAACTCATACTTTTACTTATCAAATGAGTTGCAAAATTAATAGAAATATAGTCCAGACATTGACAAGGTTAGAAATAATGATTTTTATTTGAAATAATTTCTACTTCAAACTTCGCTTTCGTCAAAGAATGCTCCCTTTGCAGCAATTCCAGCATTGAAGACCTTTGGCATTCTAGCCGTTAATTTGCTAAGGTAATCTGGAGAAATTTCACCCCATGCTTCCAGAAGCCCCTTCCACAAGTTGGATTGGCTTGATGGGCACTTATTGTGTACCATACGGTTAAGCTGCTCCCACAACAGCTCAATGGGGTTGAGATCTGGTGACTGCACTGGCCACTCCATTACAGATAGAATACCAGCTGCCTGCTTCTTCCCTAAACAGTTCTTGCATAATTTGGAGGTGTGGTTTGGGTCATTGTCCTGTTGCAGGATGAAATTGGCTCCACAGGGTATGACATGGGTTGCAAAATGGAGTAATAGCCTTCCTTATTCAAAATCCCTTTTACCTTGTACAAATCTCCCACTTTACCAGCACCAAAGCAACCCCAGACCATCACATTACCTACACCATGCTTGACAGATGGCTTCAGGCACTCTTCCAGCATCTTTTCAGTTGTTCTGCATCTCACAAATGTTCTTCTTTGTGATCCAAACACCTCAAACTTTGATTCGTCTGTCCATAACACTTTTTTCCAATCTTCCTCTGTCCAATGTCTGTGTTCTTTAGCCCATATTAATCTTATCCTTTTATTAGCCAGTCTCAGATATGGCCTTTTCTTTGCCACTATGCCCTGAAAGCCAGCAACCCGAAGTCGCCTCTTCACTGTAGACGTTGACACTGGCATTTTGCGGGTACTATTTAATGAAGCTGCCAGTTGAGGACTTGTGAGGTGTCAATTTCTCAAACTAGAGACTCTAATGTACTTGTCTTGTTGCTCAGTTGTGCAGCGGGGCCTTCACTTCTCTTTCTACTCTGGTTAGAGCCTGTTTGTGCTCTCCTCTGAAGGGAGTAGTACACACCGTTGTTGGAAATCTTCAGTTTCTTGGCAATTTCTCGCATGGAACAGCCTTCATCTCTCAGCACAAGAATAGTCTGTCGAGTTTCAGATGAAAGTTCTCTTTTTCTGGCCATTTTGCGAGTTTAATCGAACCAAAAAATGTAATGCTCCAGATTCTCAACTAGCTCAAAGGAAGGTCAGTTTTATAGCTTCTCTAATCAGCAAAACTGTTTTCAGCTGTGCTAACATACTTGCAAAAGGGTTTTCAAGGATGTTCAAAATATCCAATAGGTTTCTTCCACAGTAAGCAAACACAATGTACCATTAGAACACTGGAGTGATGGTTGTTGGAAATGGGCCTCTATACACTGTGGCAGAGTGACCGTCTGCAGTTGAAGGTCTCTGCCGCTAGGTGGAATTCAACAGGATACCTGCTACAAATGTGCCACCGAATGTCTGGGTTCGGTGGGGGAGTGAGACTTGTTGGTGTCAGTAACAATAGGTTACTGACACAGGTAGCTAGAATGGGACGGTCGTAGCGTTGGGTGGGAGGCCGTCTCCATGTTCCAGGCCAGGTTTTGGGCCAGTCCCTGTAGGGCTATAAGAGGTCTCCTACTACAGGTGATCGGGGGGCTTGGTCTGCTATCTGGCAGTGAGCAGTGGAGCTGGAGAGAGGCTCTTGTCCCCACAGAGACTTGGTGAGAAGTCTGACCCCAGTGTGGAGAAAGTGTGTATGGTGCTTGGCGGTAGGCCGAGGCCATTGGTAGAGAGGGCACTCTACTAAACATGTTTAGTTAGTGGCCAGACGGCCAAGGTTTTTATTTGTGTTTATTTTTGTTTGTAATACCTGTGCCTGAATAAACCTGGTTGAGGCCAGTTAAATCAAAGCCTGAAGTTGGAGTGCCAATCCGTTTAACCCAAGCGGTGATCCCAAAGCTGGATGATCCCGGGCCAAGCCAAGATGGCGGCCGAAATGTGAGTGAGTCGTCACAACACCAATGTAGATATTGCATTAACAACCAGACGTTTGCAGCTAGAATAGTCATTTACCACATTAACAATGTATAGAGTGTATTTCTGATTCATTTAATGTTAGCTTCATTGAAAAAAACTGTGCTTTTCTTTCAAAAATAAGGACATTTCTAAGTGACCTCAAACTTTTAAACGGTAGTAGGTATATGCCCCAATAGGCAGATAGATATGTAAGCCACCTGTAGGTAAATAGGTAGGTATATGCCCCGCTGTAGATATTTAGGTATACGGCCACTCCCTTCCATCTGTTTGCTATGGTACCCAGTCTTCTCTAGTTATGCCTCAGAATGAAACAATCACCTGCGGCAATAGTTAACATATAAATGGAGTACCAAGGAAACAGAAGTAAGGCATAGTCTGTGTAGTCTCCACCAAGAGATGCTTGTACTGCCCTCATCAAGGGCGGCATAATCTATGTGACAGGTTCCCTTTAAAGGTGAAAACATCAGTGGGTAAGCAGAAAAGTGGAATGTACTAGCCCTTTACATTCTAAAAGTTCAATGCACTAAAGAGACCTAGCTGCAGGACAAAGCTGCATGGAGTGCCAAGATGGTAAGTGAAGGCTGTGGTAACCTCAGGCTCAACCCAAACAAATATTTTATCAGCTCCATGTATTTATATAGGGGGAGGGGCGCTCTTCCATTTTGGCTGATAGGAGTGCATACCTACCCCCTTCTTTGCTGATCTTACATTGAAGCATATCGTGTTGACAGATCCACATTAAATTTTGGAGGATTTAAACACTGTAACTAATACTGATAAATGCTTATATAATGCATGGGTGGAGAGGCTAGATAAACCCTTGCTCTAATAGATACTTTTAGTAAGATTGTAATTTAACTGCACATGGTCATTATCTCATTGCAATCAAAGAACCAGTACAGCATATTTGTTTTGCTCATATAATGCAGCACAGCCTTTTACTGAAGAATAATCTTCTGTATTCCTGTATTAGTTGTGTTGTTACTTGCTTTTCTTTCCTTGTGGTAGGGTCTCTTTATTGCAGCCTACAACTCCCATTATGCCTCTCTCCCATTGCTTGCTCTTCTCTAAATCCTAGGCGCAGCAAGTGATACATCAGTGACATACCGGACGATATGTATGAACGGGGCAGCGGCAGATATCTGGAGTCTTTTCAGCCCGATATCAGGCGTAGCCCCGTTCATACATTTTTAAATCTCCCGCACGCCACTCCTGAGCGCATTACATAGCGCCCGATCTCGAGGTGGGGCGCACTAGAAGCATTTCTTGGTGCATTACAGCTGGAACAGGTAGAGCACTTTCAAAGTAATATACCTGAGCCAGAACTGTCGCCCTAGCGCTATGATTTATGACCCGCTATAAAATCAGGCGCATTCTAGACTAATGTTAGGCGCATCTGCCCATCTGTAGAAGCAGCCTTAGCTTGTCTCCTTTATATCCTGGTTGCAGGCTTGAACCAGCCCACAGAGGAACAGGGGAAACCCCCATTGGACCCCTGAGCATGGTAGGCCTGGAGTTTCTTTTAGCTCCTTCACGACATTGGACGTAAGCTTACGTCCAAGTCTTATAGGTTTTAACGCTAAAGGACTTAAGTTTATGTCCTAGGGATCGTGTTAACTCTAAAACAGAGTTTGTACAATCGCTACGGGAAATCAGTTGTACATTACAGCATACTTGCCAACTTTTGAAAGTGGCCATCGCACTGGTCCAAAAGTTTGCATAGGTCACACTCTCCTTGTACTAACCACACACCCCTTCACAGAAAGGTCACGCCCACTCCACCTAACTGTGTAACAGCTCTGGAAGAAAGCAAATTCAGGGTTTTGGCATCACCCAGCTTTCCTAGATGTTGGAGAACTTATTCAGCATCCAGGAGAGCTGGGAGTTACCGCTAAACTGTGCCTGAACTTAAACCATTAAACTACAATCAATATTTCCACCATACAGTGACCATAGATAGATACCGGTGTACACAGGCTTTACTGACTGTATATTACTTCCATACAGTGACTATACAGCGGGAGATACCAGTGTACAAGGGCTTTGCAGACTGTATATTACCTCCATACATTGAATATGTAGTGGTAGACACCAGTGTACACAGGCTCTGCTGATGTTTAAGTGACTACAGTGCCGTTACATCTAGGGACTCACTGGAAACATCTTCTACGACTGGAATTTTTCTCTTTCCCTTTTCTTCGCCTTCATGTCCAGGCCGCCATGATGACTTCTCTTGGCCATAACTTGTCCCTACAACATTTACCACATAAACATCTTACAATTCTATTTTTTCCAGCACTTCCCTACCTGTGCTCCCCATCAGTACAAACTCCACATGGGGTTATATCTGGGGAGCTTATGGAGTGATAGGTGCAGGTGGGATAGTTATTGGCTAATAGGTGGAGTGATAGGCGGAGGTCAGGGGAAGGGTGATAGGTGGGGGTTGTATTTTGTGTCCGCACTAGGATGCATAACACAATGGTGGAGTAGGGGTGAGAGAGAGAGTACAGAGCACATCTTATAATCTTCTTAGGGAAGCAGAGGACAACCCCCCCCCTAGAGATTGGGCTGCGGCTATGGTCTGTACCCCCCAGAATCATATTGTGCAGGTTGAACTCTGTTCCTTGCACCCCCAGAAGATCAGTTGCAGGCATGATCTTCAGGGTATGCAGGAGATGTGTACAAGTAGGCAAAAAGTCAGCTCACCTTCTATGCAGGACGGCCTGTGTCCAATAGAAGCCGCACGTCCCCTGCTCCAGCCGCATGGCACGCATAAACATGAAAAAGTGGGTTGTGGGACAGCGTACATCGGACGGCCGGACAGTATGTAGTTAAAATCAGCACTTTATTGTATTTCCATAGTAAAAAGAATCCATTTAAGGCATGGTTGAAGGTAGAGCAAAAATGAAACACCTCGTAGTAGGTCTAATGCGTTTCGGGCATGATACGCCCTTAGTCGTAGCAAATAACATATGTAACAACTGCTTATTTATATTCTAAAATCCATAAAATCATTTAACTCACCTGTTAGCATATTCCCGGTGTCAGTTCATACTTGCCGGGCAAAACCGGTTTATGCAGGAGATGTAGTTTATTACAGATGTAGTTTAATTTAAATTTCATTTAAAAAAAAAATCTTTTTATACAGGTTTTCCTTTGGGACAATGTTGGACTAATTGGATTATGTCACACCACCATAAGATTGATTTATTTAATAAAATAGAGAAAGAAGGCTGATGTTGAGGAGTGTTTATTTAGATAAAAGTTTTTTGTACAATTTGTTTGGGTTTTTTTTTTTCATTTAATTCCAGTGCTAGTAATGGCGGTATATGACAGGCACCTCTCCATTACTATGGCTCAGGCTTGGTGTCAGTCAGCAGTGGTTTTTGGCACCCCAAAGCTGACACTAACCCCGTGTCACTATTACCCCAGTTCCCAACGCACCCGGAATGCTGTGAAGAGACGGGTAACCATTAGAAGCGGACCACCACTGGGGTGACTGTGGGCTAGTATTTTTAGAGTGAGACGAGACCAGTATCCATGGAACTTCTGATTTCAATAGTATCAGGCTGCAGCTGCTGGTTCTACATAAAAACACTTTGGGCGACATGTATGAACGGGATTTACGCCTGTTTTCTGGCGTATCCTGTGCCTCACCGGCTCGAATCTGCTGTGTGACACAGGGATGTGATGTTAGGCGCAGCGTTCGCCACTTTCAGATGCGCCTCACATGAAGGGGCGTGCAATGGGCGCGGTGTGGGCGTTCCGGGGCGTGGCGCGGCGCACTTGAAAACTCCGAGGCATGTACGATCGCGGGTCGGCAAAGTGCGGCGCATTGCAGCGCTAGCCAGCTCCGACAGGCAGACCTGGTTGATTCTGGTCTAAATGATCCTGCGAAGTGAAGCGAGAACGGAACATGAGAGGAAACATATAGAAGATCGCAAGAGAAATCTCGGCTCTCAGCGCCGTGCGGCATGGAGTATGAATAAAAAAAAATCGCTTTTATTAGGTGTAAAACGTTATTAGAAAAAGAGCTCAAACCTTCCAAAAAAAAAAAAATCACTTTCCAAAAATCTAGAACGGCGCAACATCGGGAATTAGGATCTTGGAAATTGCCGGGAAATACAGTAATTCAAATTCTGTAAACTATTCTCATTGGTCGGCAGAAACCAGCCAATCAGAATAGGAGCGACAGTGAACCATTAAAACCTATGGAGAAGTATTGATCAATCAAAATCAAAGGCGGGACAGTTCAAAATACAGTAAAAAGGCAGAAAAGAGCTGATTGGTTGAGCTAGCGGGGGCTTGGCAATCCTGGCCAATCAGAATAGGAGCGATAGGGACCGATTATAACCTATGGAGAAATATTGACCAATCAAAATCAAAGGCGGGACAGTTCAAAATACAGTAAAAATGCAGAAAAGAGCTGATTGGTTGAGCTAGCGGGGGCTTGGCTATCCCGGCCAATCAGAGCGCGAGCTACTTGTCCCAGTATGGTCTATGGACAGATCGGGGCAATGAAATCTCAGCTCTCAGTGCCGTGCGGCATGAAGTATGATTAAAAAAATCATTTTTATTAGGTATAAAATATTTTCTGGAAAAGAGCTGAAACCTTCTATAAACATAAATCAATCAAATCACTCACAATGCGTTTGTCGCCGTCACCGGCGCTACATCAGGAATTGCGATATAGAGAATTGCCGGGAAATACAGTAATTCAAATTCTGTAAGCTCTTCTCATTGGTCGGCAGAAACCAACCAATCAGTATAGGAGCGACAGTGACCCATTATAACCTATGGAGAAATACTGACCAATCAAAATCAAAGGCGGGACATTCAAAATACAGTAAAAATGCAGAAAAGAGCTGATTGGTTGAGCTAGCGGGGGCTTGGCTATCCCGGCCAATCAGAGTTACTTGTCCCATTGTAGTCTATGGAGAGATGGGGGCAATGAAATCTCGGCTCTCAGCGCCGTGCGGCATGGAGTATGATGAAAAAAATCATTTTTATTAGGTGTCAAATATTATCTGAAAAAGAGCTGAAACCTTCTATAAACATAAATCAATCAAATCCCTAACAACGCGTTTGTCGCCGAGACCGGCGCTACATCAGGAATTGGGATATAGAGAATTGCCGGGAAATACAGTAACTCAAATTCTTTAAGCTCTTCTCATTGGTTGGCAGAAACCAGCCAATCAGAATAGGAGCGACAGGGAACCATTATAAGCTATGGAGAAGTATGGACCAATCAAATGAAAAGGCAGACAGTTCAAAATACAGTAAAAAAGACAGAAAAGAGCTGATTGGTTGAGCCCAGGCGGCAGATATGAATCCACCAATCATATGTAGTGCGTCTATTTTGAATAGAGAAAGAAGGGCGCGATAGAAGGGCGCCCTAAAAGTTATTACTGTCTATGGGAAATATTCTAGTACTGTGATTGGTTGGGGGGAAGAGGGGCTCGTCCTGCTTAGCCAATCAGCGGCTGATCTACCTTCTCATTGAGTTCTAGGGGGAAAAGAAATGCAGAGCGAGCTCTGTTTGTGATTGGCTAAGTTAAAAGAGGCTCGGTTATTTGGACCAATGGGACAGCGAGCGACGCTCTTATGGGTTTTCTAATGCATTCTGTAATAAAACTGTACGTGCCTGAAATAAAATGATAAGACTCCCGAAGTTGTACCGATGTGTATATAAAATGATCAATAATATGGAGGTAATAAAAAAAAATAAAAATTCAATAAATTCATTTTTATTTCTTTATTTTCATTACACCCATACTATTGATCATTGGCTAACGAAAATAAAGAAATAAAAATGAATTTATTGAATTAATATTTTTTTTTCGTACAACTTCAGGAGTCTTATCATTTTATTTCGGGCACGTACAGTTTTATTACAATCATGCATTTTTACTGTATTTTGAACTGTCCCGCCTTTGATTTTGATTGGTCCATACTTCTCCATAGGTTTTAATGGGTCATTGTCGCTCCTATTCTGATTGGCTGGTTTCTGCCGACCAATGAGAAGAGCTTACAGAATTAAAATTTTGTAATTTCCCGGCAATTTCCAATATCCTAATTCCTGATGTTGCGCCGTTCTTGATTTTTGGAAAGTGATTTTATTTATGTATTTTTCTAGTAGGTTTGTTTCTAGTAGGTTTGAGCTCTTTTTCAGAGAATGTTTTACACCTTTATAAAGGCGATTTTTTGATTCATACTCCGCACGGACATCTTTAATGAATTCTCGCTGTTTTCCAGCCTGTCTCGATTGGAATACATGTTAGGCGCAGTCCCGCACTACGCTTAAGTCCCCGCACTGCGCCCCACACACTGATGAGGCACGGTGAACTTTTCCCCACATGTACGAGCGCACCGCCTCGGACGGCGAATATTAGGCGCAGTCCTGCACTGCGTCTAAGTCCCCGCACTGCGCCTCACACACTGGCGAGGCACGGCGGACTTTACACAGCATGTATGAGAGCACTACATCGGGCGGCGAATCTTAGGCGCAGTCCCGCACTGCACCTAAGTCCCGCACTGTGTCTCACACACAGACGAGGTGCAGCGGACTTTACACCGCATGTATGAGCGCACCACGGCACCGACATACATGAGGGGCAAATTTCACCGGAAAACTGGCGAAAACATGCGCTCCGAAGTGGCGAGCTTCATACATGTCGCCCTTTATTTTTAAAGCGCTTCAGAATAAAAAAAACTCTATTAATCTGGTATTGTTGTAATCATAATGAAAACTTGTCACATAGAACTGCAGTATTTTTTTCACCCTACCTTCCAAAAAATTGATTTAAATGCAATCAAAAAGCCTTGACCCCCCAAGCGTTTTTATTGTGTAAAAGCAGTAAAACATAAAAAAAAATACAAATTGGGTATGGCTGTAATTGTATTGACCTGTTGAGTACAGCTAGCACATCATTTCTACCACATGGTGACCGCTGTAAAAAAAATTAAAAGCACTATCAGGAGTGTTGTATTTTGTTCAAAATGCCTCACAAAAACCTTAATAAAAAGCAATAAAAACATCAAATGAATGCCATAATGATACTAATAATAATGTCATCTTGTCAAAAACGTCAAAACGTCAATGCTATAAAAAAAAATGATGGCCAAAAAAACAATGCTGGAAATGTGGTTTTTTCCCCTGCCCCATTTTCATGGCCCAGTGCTAAAAAAACTATGGAACACTAGGGCACCCAAAATGCACACTACACCCCTAGATGAAAACCATGAGGGGTGTTGAATCCAAAATGGGGTGACTTCTGGAAGGTTTCTCCTGTTCTGGTACATTGGGGGCTTTGCAAATGCGACATAGCACACACCAAAAGTTGCGTTCCAAAAGCCAAATAGCGTTCCATCCCTTGTATGCCATGCCATGCACTCGAACAGCAGTTTATACCCACATACAGGGTATTGCCAAACGTAGAAGAAATTGTGTAAAAAATTTTGTGGTGCTGTCTTCCAGGATTCCTTGTAAAAATGAAACATTGTCAGCTAAAATTACAGATTGTTGTAAAAAAAAAAAATTAATTTTCACAGCCTAACACTAAAAAAATGTGTGAAACACTTGTGGGGTCGATTTATTCACTACACCCCTGGATATATTCCTTAAGGGGTGTATTTTCCAGTATGGGGTCTTTTTAGGGGGTGTTTTAGCACCTTAGAGTGTCCGCAAACCTGAAATGTTGCCTGAAGAAAATCGTAATGAAAAGGAGACCCCAGAGTCCGGTAGGTGCTCCTCCTATTCTGAGGCTTGTGGTTGAGCCAAATAGTGATCTAGGGCCACATATGGGACATCTCTAAAAACTGCAGAATTGGGGAAATCGACATGAAGTTACATTTACCTGGTCACATATACTGTCTTCCTGTGAATAATGAATAAAAATTGAAAATCTTCAAGAAAAGTGAAATTTTGAAATTTTATCTTCACTTTGCTTTAATTTCTGTGAAACAACTAATGGGTTAATAAACTTCCTTAATGCTGTTTTTAATGCTTTAAGGTGTGTAGTTTCTTAGAATGAGTCATTTTTGGAGGAATTTAACAGGTCCCTCAACACCAACTGAACTGGTCTTTAAAAAGATGTTGCAAATTTTATTCAAAATGTGAAAAATTACTACTAAGTTTCTAAGTGATAATGTAAAAAAAAATAAAAAGACATTTAAAAAATGATGCAAACCTACAGTAGACATGTGGTAGATAATAGTTATTAACTGTTTTGTGTGGAATAACTGTCTTGCACGCGGAATTTTTTTATTTTGAAAATGACACATTTTAAAAAATGTTCACGACATATTGATATTTTTCCCAAATAAATAAGGATTGTATATACTCTTACTAACTTAAAACATAATGTGTCACGACAAAATAGTCTCTGAATTACATGGATGGGTAAAAGTATCAAAAAGTTATTCTCACAGAAAGTGATACATGGCAGTTGAGTGTGAGGTGGTTGATGACTGAGAGCTGCCGGGATGTTAGAGCTCTGACGCCCTCTGCCTTACTGTCTAAAACCTTTGATTAGCAATGTCCATCTAACAAGCTCAGACCTGTTATACCAAACATTGTTGTGGAACCACCCACAGCCTGATCAGGAAGCGTGAACCTGAAGCTATGTGTGAAGAGCAGGCTCTTTGAAACATGGTGGTGAGAACACCCCTTTAACTGACATTTACACAGGAGAGCATAATCTGGACTGGTAGTAGAAGCTATGTTGCTAAAATATTGCTGAAGTGCAAGTTTAAGGCTATGTTCACATGGGTTAAATTGGGGCGCATTTCGCCGCGTATTTCACGGTGTACTGCACTCAAATATGAGCGAAATGTGCCCCAGTCATTATGGTAATCCATAGTTCTCATGGAGAACTATGGATAACGCCTCCTCTCTCCACTCGTACGACGCGCGGGGAGATAAGTGACATGTCAATTACTAGCAGCGAATACGCGCCGCTAGTTATAAATGTCTATGGGGCCGGCGGCATGTCGCCCCGCCCCCGCCTTGCGGGAGTACGCGCAAAATACGCCCCGCAATTATGCCGTGTGAACTTAGCCTAAAGCCACAAGCTCAATATTTATATTGATCACATTTGTGTGACAACAATGTGAATACTGGATCTTATAATCTCCTTGGGGGAGCAGAGGACATTGCTAGCATTCTCTAGTTTGAAAGGTCTCAAGGGATGATCATTGTATGTTAAAACCATTGTATGTTGAGACAATAATGTCTCATGAAAAACTGGTAATTTGTTCTATAGCCCCCTAATATGTCACCCAATATGATGAAAAATTAAGATTAAAAAAATTAAGCAGATAACTAATCCAGATAAAGCAAGTCCTTACATGTAACATCAGAAAGAGGTTCTGGAAATCACTTTCTATGATGAGGACATGAGCTTCTTTGGGGCATGTACTTTATGCACAAGGTACCAGAGAAAAAGACAATGGGACCATCACCTGATGCCCGCACATCCGGATACATGTTAGGAGCAGTACAGGACACATAGTACTGCACTCTACTGTAGAGAGCCGCTACTAGACTTCCAATCACTGCATGCACTTTACTAATACATATGTTTTATTGGTAAAATGTTCAAGATAATTGGTTGGTTCTTCCAGTCAATCACATGTGCCACAGATCAGCAGTGTGACATTGTTTGTTGAAGCCAGACTCAACATAAAATGTCCCAGGGAAGACCATTGTATGTTGTAAATTTTGTATCCTGAAGTCTTTGTTACTTGAAGGATCTTTATACTCGAGCTCTAGAGGTACATTATGAGAAACATACCCTTTGAGGCCTGCCAAAAACGAGTTACTTTGCGTTAGTCTAGTATAAATATTACACCCTATAGTCTTATACAGAAAATCAAAATAATATCCGCTTGTTTTAGTAGTTCTTTAGGTTATACTTACTGTGTGAATGCAATAACCTTTGTTGGGGCACAGTGTTTTTTTTTATTTGCAGTAAGGAGAAGTTTGGGGGGACTGCAATGCGGATGAGGACCTCCAGTCGTTAGATGTAAGTGTGGTAAGTGTCAAATGTGGATATACCCTTTAACCGCTCCTTGTTACTACAAGTAGCAACTGAAGTTCAGCTGCCCATATATACCTGTACATGATGCCATCTTCAAACATAAAACCAACTAAATATGTTTTTACCATACCCTTTTCTCCCAATCTCCCCTTCTTTGTGATGGTGTTATATTGTAAAGAAAATTGCCTGCCAAGCAAGTGCGCTTCCACAGTGACACTTGGCTTGTTTCTAAGGGAACTCAGGTTTTCGTTCCCCAACCCCTGTACAAGGATATAGATTTCAATGCTACATATCCCAAGATTGTGTCTGTAAAGTAGCCACTGACAGATGGAGCTAGAGTGAGAGAGAGCCACAACAATCCTAAGGTCAACATCGGGTGGCCAAAGAAAACACCAAAGCCAAAGTGCAAACCAATATAAAAACCTAGGAAACAGAGCACAACCAGAAAGAGGAACAGTCAACAAAGGGTCAATAAACAGTCAAACCCAGGAAACTAAGCAAGGATAATCCAGATGAGTAGCTGAAAATGGCCAGGTCAAACATAGAATAGCAAACCAAACACACACCTGATAGCATACACAGACACAATATTGAGCACATTTAAAAAACATGGTAAATTCACAGTTTGGTCCACTTCTTCAGCCTCCTAATTGACTGATTAGCCTGATTAGCCTCATTATTGACTGATATATATCTGCTGGCAAGCCTCTTCGCTAACATAACAGAGACTAGCAACAGGAATATGTGCAGGTGGGCACATGATAGGTGTCACTAAACCGAAACCTGTAAATTTCATACATTTTGTATCACTATTGTGCTTTGCATGGATATGTTAGACCACAAATGACTCACCCTTAAATATGATGTCACCTACGTATTCAACAATTTTTTGGTGAGCTTCACTTATAGTTTTGCCTATGTAGTCCAATCTAATCACTCATGTGGCTTTATAAATGACATCTTTTGACCTATAGCTGACATGTAGCACTAATTTTTTCCATCAACTCTAACCCCATCTTCTCTACTTTCATTTATTGCTCTTGTCATTGCCCTTCTCAGTGTAGAACATCTCCATCAAAGCCTATTAATAGAACAACAGAGGTGTCATTCTATCAATCCAATCTTCCATCTGATATTAAGATGGCAGTTAGCTGCTTTCCTTTTTGGCAGATTTTAAACGGAGATTAGTTTGCCTTATCATTCCTGAGTTTTAAGGAATGTGATCAATATTAAAGGGGTTGTCCATTTCATAAAAAATAATATAATGCTCCTGGGGCCATATTAAAAAAACCATTTAAAACCCCAAAACCTACACTCACATTCCCCAGTTTTGGTCCCAGCACTGGGTCCCTCCCTTCCGTTTACAATCTTCTACTTCCTAACAGGCCTTGTCACTGTTCAGACCTGTTCAATTCTGAAAAGTGGTGGAAGTAAGTGGCACGTGACTGCTGCAGCCAATCAGCGGCTGCATCGGTGGCGTGCCCATTTGAAAATAAAAGATCATTGAGTCTTCTCTTCTATTTTTACTCATACCCCGACGGCCAAATGAGCATTAATCAGTCCCAGAACACTCCTTTAAAGATGTTCTAATAAATTAAAAACAGCATATACTTTTATTATAAAATAAAAATCAATACTTCAAAATAGGAATGTGAAAGACGGTAATAGGAAAGTACTTCATCTACTTCTCTCCATTGATTGTTCCAATTGCAATTAAACTTGAGAAATATATAAAGATAAAGGCAGAAATTTTCTATATCCCATGAGATCAGCAGCATATTTGCCCGTTTCCCCTCACTGTCCTACAGGAGTAGAACGACCGCCATACTAGTCATAGCAGCTGCTATGGGGCCTGCTGCCACAGGGGGGTCCGGTCCAACAGCACAGCATACCTTTGAATAAATCACTGTCCCGGGCAGTCAGAGGTATGTTCAAGGATCCAAATTATGAGTAAGGGTATGTTAACATGGCTTATTTTGGAGTGCATTTCGCGGCGTATTGTGCTTAATATGTGGGGAAATGCGCCCCATGATTACAGTAATCCATAGCTCTCATAGAGAGCTTACATGCCGTGAGTAATGCATGTCTATGGGGCCACAATACATCGTGTGAGCATAGCCTAGCTTACATAAAAAAAGAAAAACAAAAAAATAAATAAAAAATAAAGAAAGAAAACACTGAAAGCCCAATGCACAACTTTTAGCCCTGCCACTGCTACCCTGTTTCCCCGAAAATAAGACATCCCCCAAAAATAAGATGTAGTAAAAAAAAATTATGCAATTTAGAGTTTGGTTGCTTATGCATACTGTTGTGATGAAATCACTACAGTATTTTAATACATGTTGATTTTTTGTTCAACAATAAACGTGAATTTTTGTTAATTTAAAAATAAAAAATCCCCTAAAATAAGTGTTAGCCTGTCTTTAGGAGCAAAAATTACATAGGGTAGCCACATAGTATATAGCCGTATAGCTTTCAAAACCATATGTACTAAAAAAATATGAAAATGTGCCTGAATGGGGGAAAATTACCTTTTCTTGAACTGGTTAAGGCTATGTTTACAAATTGTGGGTGTGTTTTGTCAGGTGCCTTGGAGACAAAAAGAGATTATACTCCATGTGATGTGCTTCACTAAATTTCTACAGAAAATAAGTAATCTAATCTCTCTACAGGAAGAATTATGAATATTAAGCATGCCCTGTTAAAGAGTTTCAGATCACATCATCCCTGTGTGAAATCATTATTTTGATGAACAAGGGGTCATGTATAGCAGGTGTAAAAAAAAAAAAGTACAGAGCTCTCTTCTATGTTTCCTCGTTCTCATGAGATCGACTCACAGTTGTTTTGTGAAGTTTATATGTTAATTGCTGATTGCTTTGAGCTAGCCACAGGGAGATGCATTACATCTCCTTTTCTTTGGACCACCACAGCATTATCAGCCTGTTGATAAAAGAGATTTGTAATATTATTATCATTATTTTTGGGCATTAAATCAAATGAACGAAGGATAATTTCATAGAAAGCATGCTTTTCAGTTTGGAAGAAAACTACTGAACCTGCATGCCCACATAAACTCCAGGATAACATACAAATTCCATGATAACATACAAATTTTCACTCCAAACTTAAAATGAGTCATATGCAATATAAGTAAAAAGTCACTGAGTTGATTTCACAACCCACGGCAGAACAACAGAACCAGCTCTGTATCTTGTTATTATGTACCTACTCATTACTCCCTCTCTCCTTTGCTCATTCTGACTCTCACTGAGAGAGCTTATTAAATATTTGCCAACATCTGCAATTTTTTTTTTTTTTTTTATGGACACTTGCTTTGACTGGTTGTGGTTTATTGTGACTGGTCATGGAGAGTGGTTTTCCAGAATAAACAGTATTTAGAGGTCCTCACTATAACAACTGTACAATGAGGAGAGTAAAGAAGGTGATGAATGCTCACAAATGTGACCGTTTTCCTACAGATTAAAAAACTCCTTTAATCTAGAATGGATCCCAAATTTCTTGCACACCCCAAAATTCAGACACAAGACCAGAACCCAAAATTACAAGACAAGATTCCTGGATGAATTCTGATTCCTCTTACATGAATTCAGACCCCAGACACCTAAATAAAGTTAATTAAATAAATTGCATAAATTAAAAAAATTCAGGCCCTTTACCAGACCCCAAAATTCTGCTAGGTTCAGAGGAGAAATGAGCTTTTGACTATTGACAGCTACTTACTGAATTCATTCAACAACCGATTAAAAAAAAACAAAAAACCTTGCACTCCCACATTTGAAGAGCCATGCCCAAAACAAATATTTTCCAGGATTTTCTTAAACAATAGGCAAAGTCCTGACACATTTATTATGTTACTCACTTCAGCACCTGAAATTCATTCTCTGTAGTGGCTGATGGTAATTTCTGCCACCACTCACAACATCCTGACACTGATACACCAGTGTGCTATCTGTACAACACTGTGCCAGAGCACTATCTCTGTACAGGTATTACCACGCCCAGGCAGATGTTTGAGTGCTAGACAGACATCACTATGTCAGGTAAACCCTACTGTGCCCGGGCCGTACTGGGAATAATAATCAGCCCTGGCACAAAGCCCCCACAATATCTGCTTAAAAAATGTCCCTTGTTCTCGCACATCGCCACTTTCTAAAATAAACTACACTATAAAGATGCTTTCACACGGAGCATTTTTGTTGCATTTTTTATGTGTTTTTGTTGCGTTTTTATGCAGAGAGGCAGAGCAGTTAATGCTGTACATTTCTGCACAAAAAAACGCATCAAAAAATGCACCAAAACCGCTCTGTGTGAGAGCTGCCTAAACATAAGCAAGAAAGAAAAAGTGGTGCAGAGAAACCCCTCATCACAGAGTCAGGTGTGCGCTTTACAATCAGGGACAAGCCCACACTGACATTACATAAGCACCAACATAACCTACAACCCCACCAATCACATCACCAGTAGTCAGGTCACCATCACATGAATACAGCACTGATTCAACATAGAAGTAAAATTACCCCTGACAGCAGGGACTCACAGCAGACGTCATCTCTGATGGGAGTTGTTCTCTTCTCCTTTTCTTCTCCATCTGTCCCAAACCTCCATGATGTCTTCCCTGATGAGTTGTTCCCTTCCATTTTTTCTCTGTGTGATACAGCATGCAATGTCTTCTTCTCCCGGTTACTACTCGTCTCTGTAGAATTTACCACAAATACATCTTAGACTCCTCTCTTTTCCAGCACTTTCCTATCAATTCCCAAATCTGTACAAGCTCCCTATCCATAGAGCCCCGAATAGTAATAGTACCCCGTTTGGTGCCCCACACAGTAAAAAGTTAGTAATTGTACCCATAACAGCATATGTTAGACCCTAAAATTTTGAAATTAAAAAATGTCAGATAAGTGGCATGGAAATAGGTATACCCCCATTAGGTAGGTAAACAGGGCATTCCTCCATTAACTTGGTAGGTAGACAGGGCCTACCCCTGTAATTAGCCAGGTAGATAGTATAGGCCCCAGAAACTAGCCAGGTAGCCAGGGCTGGCCCCAGTAACTAGCCAGGTAGCTGGGGCTGGCCTCAGAAACTAGCCAGGTAGCTGGGGCTGCCCCCAGTAACTAGCCAGGTAGCTGGGGCTGCCCCCAGTAACTAGCCAGGTAGCTGGGACTGCCCCCAGTAACTAGCCAGGTAGCTGGGGCTGCCCCCAGTAACTAGCCAGGTAGCTGGGGCTGTCCCCAGTAACTAGCCAGGTAGCTGGGGCTGCCCCAGTAACTAGCCAGGTAGCTGGGGCTGCCCCCAGTAACTAGCCAGGTAGCTGGGGCTGTCCCCAGTAACTAGCCAGGTAGCTGGGGCTTCCCCCAGTAAACAGCCAGGTTGCTGGAGCTGCCCCCAGTAATCAGCCTGGTAGCTAGGGCTGCCCTCAGTAATCAGCCAGGTAGCTAGGGCTGCCCCCAGTAACTAGCTAGGTAGGGCCAGTAATTAGCCAGGTAGGGCCAGGGGCAGTAATTAGCCAGGCAGGGCAAGTAATTAGCAGTCAGGGCCAGTATGTAGCTAGGCAGGGCCAGTAAGTAGCCAGGCAGGGCAAGTAATCAGACAGGCAGGGCCAGTAAGTAGCCAGGCAGGGCCAGTAAGTAGCCAGACAGGGCCAGTATGTAGGCATGGAGGGCCAATATATAAGCAGGCAGGGCCTGTATATAGGCAGGTAGGGCCAGTATATAGGCAGGCAGAGCCAGTATGTAAGCAGGCAGGGCCAGTATGTAAGCAGGCAGGGCCAGTATATAGGCAGACAGGGCCAGTATATAAGCAGGTAGGGCCAGTATATTGGCAGGCAGGGCCAGTATATAGGCAGACAGGGCCAGAATGTAGTTAAAAAAAAAAAAAACTCACCCGGTTTCCCTCCTCTGCTCCTGCTCCGGAGCGGCCGCTCGCAGCCGAGTACGGGCTGCGGCGCAGGCGAGTGATGACATCATCACATTGCGCACCTGCTGCGCGGCCTGCAGGGAGCTGAACGCCTGGCTGTTCTGCCTCGGCCACTGCTTGCACCGCGTGGTGCAGGCGGCAGCTGTGATGGCTGCATGGCTGGGTCTGTGACCCGGCCATGCAGCCGTGTGGCGAGACGGACCTGTCGGCCCCCTGGCACAGGAGTCCGGTCGCATATGCGACCGTTGCGGCCCCTGTACATGCAGCATGCGTCAGCACTCGGGGCCCGCCAGGGGGATGCCGGTTTGCCCTATGGGCAGTCCGGGCCTAGTGCCAGCCAGACAACAGAGTGTCATCAAGATCCCAGTGCGCCAGCCAGACACCACCGTGCAAACCCCACTATGCTGAACAGACCTGAAGGTCCCAGGCAAATCTTTGTGTGCCAGCCAGACAACATTGAGTCAATAGGACCCCAGTGTGTTTTAAAGCATCAGTATCATGTATATTTAGTCTATATAATTGAGTATCACTGAAAAGAGAAAACGTAACTTTGAATACAGTATATTAATTTCCTAAAAGCAATATCACAAAAAATACCAAATGGAATACACCAACACTTGTTTACCACAAGGACACAAATAGAGATAACCATTGTATTATATATGCTCACATATCCTTGGAAATGAATTGATTCTAATAAAAAGTAGTCCAAATTTCTAGACTGACAGTCTGTATGCATGGAGTATAGTGTCCGAAAAGTGCTGCAGGAAATGAAAAAACTTTATCTACCATATGTGGAGCATCAAAAAGTAGTGGCTATGTTTGGTGAATGCTGTTAAAAAATACACACTATTATGGACTACCTAACTGGCAGGGCAATCACCCTGAAAGGGTGTCCCCACCCTATGGAGGTTGTCCCTGCTGTTTCCTAAAAAATGGAGTAGTTATAAGCCCAAAAAATTATTATTTGTCACAACAGTTCCACATCAACACATACCTGTCAGACAAAATGCCCACCCACAGATATTTAGCTATGTGGTCACTGAGCAAAGCTCACTTGGAACTGTTTTGACAAATAATAATTTGTTTGGTTTATAACTACTCCACTTTTTAGGGAACAGCAGGAACAGCCTTCGTATAGTGGGGGGACCCCAGGGTGCCAGCCAAAAATCTGTGTGCCAGCCAGACACCACTGTGCAGGCACCACTATTCTGATCAGACCTTAGGATCACAGGCAGATCTTTGTGTGCGAACCAGACACCACCATGTCAGACAGAACCCAGTGAGATAGCAAGATGCCAGTGTGACATCCAGATGCCAGTGTGCCAGTCAGACACCAGTGTGCCAGCACCGATATGCGGAGCTGACCCCAGGGTGCTATCACAAAACCACTGTGCAGGCACCACTATGTTGAGCAGACTTTAGGGTCCCAGTGAGATGCGGCAGCCAAATACCACCGTGTGCCAGCAAAACCCTAGTGTACCAGTCAGACACCACTGTGCAGGCACCACCATGTTGAGCTGTCCTTAGGCTAGATCCACATAGCATCAGACAAAAACCATCCGACAGTTGACCGTTTTGTGCAAAAACCGCGGTCGGTTTTAGCTTTTTTTCCATCGGCTGTACAATGTACGGGAAAACGACGGAAAGACACCAGGCTCCAGCGGTGTTTACAACATGTTCCTAAAACCACTGTGCCAGAAAACAATCTGAAAAAAACTACCTGTGTAGACTACAGGTTTTTTTTCTCCTACAGTCTATGGGCTGGCTGATCGATCGGATTTTCAGTGGTTTTAGAATCCTAAAACTGCGAAAAGTACAATCGTTTTTCTATACTGTGTGGACATAGCCTAATGGTTTCAGGAAGATCGTTGTGTTCCTGCCAGATACCACAGTCTGCCAGCAAGACCCCTTTATGCCAGCCAGACACCACTGTGCAGCAACCACTATGCTGAGCAGACCTTAGGGTCCCAGGCAGATAATTGTGTGCCAGCTAGACACCACCATATCAGGTTAGCCAGATGCCATTGTGTCAGCCAAATATATTGGTATTTGCCGGTTTGGGACGGGAGGTGATTTGTTTGAAAAAAAATTTTTGATTCACTGCAACACAATTCACTACAAATTCAAAACAAATCCAAATGTCTTACATTTCTTCCTTAAAATTACAAGTAATACTGGTTTCTTTATGGTTTAGATTATAAGTCAATATAAAAAAAAAATTTGAAATTTTTATTATATTTACTACAAATTTCTTACATTTGTTCCTTAGAACTACTAGGTTTACTGTTTTTTTGTGGTTGAAACTATTAGTCAGTACAGTATCTCACAAAAGTAAGTACACTACTCACATTTCCGTAAATATTGTATTACCATGTATATCTTTTCATGGGACAACAAGATATAACACATGATACAATGTAAGATAGTCAGTGTACAGCTTGTATAACAGTGTAAATTTAGTGTGCCCTCAAAATAGCTCAGTACAAAGCCATCAATGTGTAAATCTCTGGCAACAAAAGTGAGTAGACCACTAAGTGAAAATGGACAAATTGTGCCCAATTTGCCACTTTCCCTAATTGGTGTTATGTGACTCATTAATGTTAGGTATGAAGGAGTAGCGGGTGTGTTAAATTTGGCATTAGTACTCTCACACTCTTTCATACAGGTCACTGGAAGTTCAACATAACAAAGATCTGTCTGAGGATCTGAAAACAAAAATTGTTGCTCTACATAAAGAGGGCCTAGGCTATAAGAAGATTTCCAACACCCTTAAACTGAGCTGCAGCACGGTGGATAAAACCATAGAGCCAGGGGCGTTGCTAGGGTCCCAAAACATCCGGGGCTCGAGAACTCTGTGTTACGTTTTGCTCAGTAGGGCTGGGTTCACGCAGCATTTTTCGCGCCACATCGTGGACTGTGGTTTGTATTTTTACAGAGAAAAAAAACTTCTGTTCCTGTCACTAATTTTCTGCATATTCCACAAAAACCCCTGCCCATTCCTCCCGCAGCAGTACAATAAAATCAGTGATGACGAAAATTTTTGTTTTTTCAAAAGCGCTTACCTGTATTACCTTATAAATAACAGGAGGGGAACATCTCTCCTTATGGAGAGCACCAGTTAAGGTGTGTAGTGTTTTGTTTTGCCTTTTAGCCCATTCAGCATCTGATATCACAGGATTAGGGGAAAGGGAGCGGGAAAAAGCTACTCCCCCTTATAAATAACAGTCACCAAATAATACACCTATACGGGAGCAAATATCCATAAAAAATGTTACAAAGAAAAAAAAGACCCAAAATATTACTATTAAAAGGCTCAAATAATACAAACCAGGGGCGAAATGTTCACCATATGTGCCATTTTGTACACAGGTCTAAGATATTTTTAAACGCCTACATGACCAGATAGTGATAGATACAGTTTTGTAGATGCTCTGAAAACATGAGTGATTACACTGCAGTTAATTTATTTGCCCAAAAGGGAAACGTCATTACGATCAAGCTTTCGCTTTCCTTTTTTTTTCCCCACCCGGGCCCCGACGCCATGAGATTCCCCGGCCACTACTTGTCCCTGCAGATTTAAACACAAATATCTCAGAATCTTCACTTTTCAGCACCCATTCCCTGCCCCGCACCTCTGTACAAACTTCCAAGAGGTGGCAGAGTGGGTACAGGCCATAGAATAGAGGCTCAGTCCCCTGGGGGGGAGGAACAGGGTTCCCCCCCGGAGATTGTTTACAGTTGGGCCCTTCCCCTCAGAATTATTGCGGGTGGGTAGACCCCTTGGGTGGGTTTGGGTAGGCTCCAGGTAGGTAGGCAAACATGGCCCTCAGGTAGGTAGATTGTTCCTGGGTAGGTGACAGCAGTTGGGCAGGTTATTTAGATGGTGGCTACAGATAGATAGGTAGTTGGCTCGGGTAGGCGAAAAGGGCCCCGGTTAGGTAGGCAGCCCCAGGTAGGTTGGTAACTGTAGGTAGGCCCCGGACAAATTTAGTCAGTGGGTGGAATAAGTTAGGGGTAGGGGGCCCACAGGAGCTAGGTTAGGTGGGGCCCACATCCCCGTTTTTCCCCCCGATAGTAAGACAGCTTTTACATTTTTTTCCCCCCAAAAGTCCCATATGTCTTACTTTCGGGGTATGTCTTATATGGGGCGGGTATAGGGCCAGCTGTAGACGGGTTTTAGGGTCGGCTGTAGGCAGTATGGGCCACTTAGACAGGATAGGGCCAGCTGTGGGGCAGGTATGGGGCCCAGCTGTGGCAGGTAGGGGGCCCAGTTAACAGGATAGGCCACTGTAGGCAGAAAAACACTTCCCTGGCCCCCCCGGCCCTTTCCCCCCCGGCCCGCCGCCCCCTCGTGCCCAGCCCCCCGCGCGCTCATCCCACACGGGCATGAGTCATCGGGCCGGCTCGTCTTACTTTACGGGGTACATCTTACATTAGGGACCTCCTTAAGACCGCTACGTTTTAAAACTATTGGGGTGTCTACTCGGGAAACCGAAGGTGTAAATAGGTTAAAAGGGGCCCCAAAAGGGGCAATGTTTAGGTAGTCATAGGGGCCATATATGTATGCAGGCAAGGCATTGGTAGTCTATAGGGGTATATAATGGAGTAGCAGGTTTAATGTAATTCTATAGCCCCACTCTTCATATCAGGTCACAGGAAGTTCAACTAACAAGACTTCTGAGGTCTAAACATAAAATGTTGCTCTACTAAGAGGGCAGGCTTAAGAAGATTCAACACCCTGAAACTGACTGCAGCACGGTGGATAAAACCATACACGTAGGGCGTTGCTAGGTCCAAACATCGGGCTCGTAACTCTGTGTTACGTTTTGCTCATAGGCTGGGTCACCGCATTTTCGGCCACATCGTGGACTGTGGCCATTATTTTTAACAGGCAGAGAAAAAAACTTCATGTTCGTCACTAATTTATCATATTCCAATAGATCCTGTCCATCCTCAGCGTCACTGTACAATAAATTCAGTGATGACAATTAGCATTTCAAATGCGTTACCTGTATTACCTTATAAATAACAGTCACCAAATAATGAACCTATAATGGCAAATATACCATCAGTCATTGTACTTAAGAAAAACCAAGACCCAAAACTATACTACTTAAGGCTAAATAAAAGACCATGGCGAAATGTGATCACGCATATGTGAACAGTTTTACACAGGCTCTGAAGATATATATTAACGCCATACAGTGACCAGATAGTGATAGATACTAGTTGTATGTAGATGCTCTGCAGAAACATGAGTGATTACACTGCAGTTACATTTAGTGACTCAAAGGAAACGTCATTACTGATCAGAGTCATTCGCTTTCCCTTCTCTTCTCCATCCGGCCCAGACTGCCATGATGACTTCTCCCGGCCCTACTTTCCCAGAGATGTTAAACACGAAAATTCAGACATCTTCACTTTTTCAGCACCTCCTTCCCTGCGCGCACCTCTGTACAACTTCCAGAGTGCAGGTGGGTACAGGCCATAGAATAGAGCTCAGCCCAGAGGAGGAATGAGGATTCACCTGGTGATTGTCTTACAGCTATGGCCTGTACCTCAGAATATTGCCAGGTAGTTAGACACCCTTAGGTAGGTATGGAAGAGCATCCGGTAGTAGGCAGTACATAGCTCAGGTGGAGACTTGAGGCCAGTATTGAGACAGCAGTTAGAGTCTCATTTAATCGTTAGGCATACAGATAAGATAGGTCAGATGGACTAGGTAGGCAGAATTTGCCCGGTTAGGTAGGCCCCCAAGTCGAAATTGGTAAGCTGAGTAAGCCCATGGTACTAATTAGTCTGTAGGTGAATCAGTTAGTCTGTATTTTGGGCAAGGTAGCGTAGGCTATAGGTGGGCCCACATAGGTAGGTAAATAGGATTATTGGGGCCTCACAAAATAGGCAGCAGTGTTTAGGTAGTCTATCGTCCATATATGTAGGCAAGGTCAGGCATTGGTGTCATAGGTGCCATTTGGTTGGTGGAGAGTTAAGTAATCTATAGGGGCCATATATATAGGCAGGCAGGGCATAGGGTAGGCTATAGAGGCCATATATGTAGACAGACAGGGCTTAGGTTAGTCTATAGGGGCCATATGATAGGAGGCAGGTTAGAGTCATAGGCCCCTATAGGCAGGCAGGGCTTAAGGGCCATATATATAGACAGGCAGGGCTGAGGGTAGTTTATAAGGGCCATATATATAGGCAGGCAGGGCTTAGGTAGTCTATAGAGGGCACAAATATAGGCAGGCAGGGTTTAGGGTAGTCTATAGGGACCATATATATAGGCAGGCAGGGCTTAGGGTAGTCTATAGGGGCAATATATATAAGCAGGCAGGGTATAGGGTAGGCTATAGGGACCATATATAGGCAGGCAGGGCTTAGGGTAGTCTATAGGGGCCATATATATACATATATAGGCAGGCAGGGTATAGGGTAGGCACTAGGGAGTACCCTATAGACAGCCAGGGCTTAGAGTAGTCTATAGGGACCATATATATATAGACAGGCAGGGCTTATGGTAGGCTATAGAGGCCATATATATAGGCAGGCAGGCTATAGGGTAGTCTATAGGGAGTACCCTATAGACAGCCAGGGCTTAGAGTAGTCTATAGGGACCATATATATAGGCAGGCAGGGCTTATGGTAGGCTATAGGGGCCATATATGTAGGCAGGGCATAGGGTAGGCTATAGGGGCCATATATGTAGGCAGGCAGGGAATAGGGTAGGCTATGGGGGCCATATATGTAGGCATGCAGGGAATAAGGTAGGCTGTAGGGGCCCCATATAAGCAGGCAAGCTTCATTAATGTTAAAAAAAAAATAAGAAATAACTTACTCACCTTTGCCACGGTCCCTTGCAGCTCAGTTCCCAGCCAGTCTGTGCTCTGCGCGGGCGGCGCAATAATGTGACGTCATCGCGCCGCCCACGTCAGCACTATGGGCCGGCACCTGCTAGGCTTAAGGCCTAGCAGGCAGATTAGCGGAGTGCAGACAGCGCTCCTCTTTGCTAACACCAGGCAGTCCTGCCTTTGATCGTTTGGGGCATTCAGAGATAGGAAGCTCCACCCCGCCGGCAGTGAACTATTATGGGCCGAACTACTGGGGTAGCAGACGTGTTAGCAGCCCCTGCACGGAAGCCTTCAGCTGTATGTGTGTCCAGCGGACGCACATTCAGTTGAACAGACGGTCGGCGCTCCAGGCCCATAGCAGCGGCCTGGAGCCTGGCGACGTTTGGGGAACCGGCAGTTTTAGCGACGCCCCTGCAAGACAGACTCCACTAAGAACAGGCCTCTTGTTAATCAAAGAAGTTGAGCGCACATGCCCCAGCGTCATATCCAGAGATTTTCTTTTCAAAATAGATGTATGAGTTTTGCCAGTATTGCTGCAGAGGTTAAAGGGGTGAGGGTGGTCAGCGCTCAGACCATAGGCCACAAATTGGTCTGCATGGCTGTCATCCCAGAAGGAAGCCTCTTCTAAAGATGATGCAAACATTAAGCAGAGTAAGGACATGGATTACTGGAACCATGTTCTGTTGGCTGACCAACAAAAATTTATTTATTTCAGATGGTGTCAAGCGTGTGTGGCAGTAACCAAGTGTGTCAAGACCAGTGTGTCTTACCTACAATCAAGCATGGTTGTGGGAGTATCATGGTTTGGGGCTGCAAGAGTGCTGCCAGCTGTGGGGAGCTACAGTTCATTGAGGAACCATGAATGTCAACATGTAGTATGACATACAGAAGCAGAGCATGATTCCCTCTCTTCAGAAAAAGGCCCAAACACAACTCAAAGATGACCACTGCCTTGCTAAAGAAAATGCGTGTAAAATTGTTGGACCTGTCAAAACTGTTGCCCGACCTGCACCCTATTGAGCAACTGTGGTGCATCCTCAAATGGAAAGTGGAGGAGCGCATGTTCTCTAACATCAACCAGCTCTGCTATGTCATCATGGAGAAGTGGAAGAGGATTCCAGGGGAAGCCTGTGAAGCTCTATTAAACTCCATGCCCAAGAGAGTTAAGGCAGTGCTGAAAAATAATGGTGGCCACACAAAATATTGACAATTTGGGCACAATTTGTCTATCTTCACTAAGGTGTCCATTTGTTGCCAGCGTTTCATACAGTGGAGTTATTTTCGGCCCACAACAAAAACAAGATGTGGGCTCACGATTAGGGCTATGGTCATCGTCTGAGGATCCTTGAGTGTGATTCCAGGCGTGCACGCCAAGGTTAGCAAACAACACAGAAGATCTGAGGCCTATGCGCTCCGTGGTGGGGATGCTCAGCACAAACACTTCGCCCGGTATTGATTAAAACTCATATATTTATTTCAACACATGTAAAAAGCAGCCATATGTACATATGCCAAAACGCAATGGGCCCGACAGACGCGTTTCAAGCTCAGTGCTCTTGTTCACTGTCCACAGCATTGTGCTGAAATAAATATATGAGTTTTAATCAATACCGGGCGAAGAAGCTGTTTGTTGCTGTGCATACCGCACCACGGAGCTGCATAGGCGCTTCAGAATCTTGTTGTTGTTATTTTCAGGGCACACCAAGTTTATGCTGTTATATAAGCTGTACACGGACTACTTTATAGTATATCAAAGTGTCTTATCTTCAGTGTTGTCCCATGAAAAGATATCATACAATATTTACAAAAATGTGAGGGAAGTACTCATGTTTTTACATATGGATATTACATGTGGATACCCAAATCAATAGAATAAGAAGTAAATACACAGGACTTACTCTTTTAAAAAATTATAAGGCACAGTACTTCTTGAATCAACTGGCTTTTTTGTAAATATTTGTAGCATAATGCAAAAAAATGTTGAAGAAAAATTACTGCAATAAAATGTTTCAAGAGAAAATGACACAAGGACACTGATGAAAGTAAAAAACATAACAGAACATCTAGAGAAATACAGAGCAAAAGATTAAAGAACACAGGTGGCAAGGAAGAAAACCACTGTTGGCTAGGCTGCACACAACTAAAAAAAGTATTGCAAGAGCACGGCAATATTCAGTGACGATAGCTAACTGGTTTAGATGGTCACTCTGAGTCCCAGCTGATTGCTGTGGTAAAACCAAACAGCTGTGACTCTACATCTAAATTATGACTAAAGTCTTGAACATACAATGCCTTGTGAAAGTATTCATCTATCATACATGAAAAAACTTTGAGATTCTCAGTTCACATGTTTTTGATCAAAAAATGCTTAAGCCACACACGAACTTACAACTTGATCTCAGGTCGGGTGGTCCTATGCTATCTTTACCTCTCAATTGAGCCAAATTCAGGCCTCTCATTGGGTCAACCGACCTCCGTTATCTAGAGAGAAAGAAATAAAAAACACCAACCTTGCAAGCTGTACTCATATAACAGCCTATGAAAATGGGTGGGGTGCAGGAAACCCAAATGGAGGCATCCCTTCCTCCCTATAGAGATTAAAAGCAATACTTGGCAAATACAACGTATAGTTCGGCACACAAAAAAATAAAAAAAAGTATTCGGCTCCACTTGAACTTTTCAACCTTTTGCCACATTTCAGGCTTCAAACATAAAGATATAAAATTAAAATTTTTTTGTGAAGAATCAACAACAAGTGGGACACAATTGTGAAGTTGAATGAAATTTATTTATTTAATTTAAACTTTTGTAAAAAATAAGAAAAATTAAAAGTGGGGCGTGCAATATTATTCGGCCTCCTTAATTTAATACTTTGTAGCGCCAACTTTTGTTGCGATTACAGCTGCAAGTCACTTGGGTTATGTCTCTATCAGTTTTGCACATCGAGAGACTGAAATTCTTGCCCATTCTTCCTTGGAAACCCGCTGGAGCTCAGTGAGGTTGGATGGAGAGCGTTTGTGAGCAGCAGTTTTCAGCTATTTCCACAGATTCTCGATTGGATTCAGGTCTGGACTGTGACTTGGCCATTCTAACACCTGGATATGTTTATTTGTGAACCATTCCATTGTAGATTTTGCTTTATGTTTGAGATCATTGTCTGGTTGGAAGATAAAGCTCTGTCCCAGTCTCAGGTCTTTTGCAGACTCCAACAGGTTTTCTTCCAGAATGGTCCGGTATTTGGCTCCATCCATCTTCCCATCAATTTTAACCATCTTCCCTGTCCCTGCTGAAGAAAAGCCCAAACCATGATGCTGATCACATGTGGCAGTGGGATGGTGTGTTCAGGGTGATGAGCTGTGTTGCTTTTACGCCAAACATATAGTTTTGCATTGTGGCCAAAAAGTTTGATTTTGGTTTCATGTGACCAGAGCACCTTCTTCCACATGTTTGGTGTCTCCCAGGTGGCTTGTGGCAAACTTAAACAAGACTTTTTATGGCTATCTTTGAGAAATGGCTTTCTTCTTGCCACTCTTCCATAAAGGCCAGATTTGTGCAGTGTATGACTGATTATTGTCCTATGGACAGACTCTCCCACCTCAGCTGTAGATCTCTGCAGTTTATCCAGAGTGATCATGGGCCTCTTGGCTGCATCTCTTATCAGTCTTCTCCTTGTTCGAGATGTAAGTTTAGAGGGACGGCGGGGTCTTGGTAGATTTGCAGTAGTCTGATACTCTTCCATTTCAATATGATCGCTTGCACAGTGCTCCCTGGGATGTTTAAAGTTTGGGAAATCTTTTTGTATGCAAATCCGGCTTTAAACTTCTCCACAACAGTATCACGGACCTGCCTGGTGTGTTCCTTGGTCTTCATGATGCTCTCTGTGCTCTAAAAAGAACCCTGAGTCTATCACATAGCAGGTGCATTTATACGGAGACTTGATTACCCACAGGTGGATTATATTTATCATCATCAGTCATTTAGGACAACATTGGATCATTCAGAGATCCTCACTGAACTTCTGGAGTGAGTTTGCTGCACTGAAAGTAAAGGGGCCGAATAATATTGCACTCCCCACTTTTCAGGTTTTTTTTTACAAAAGTTTAAAATATCCAATAAATTCTGTTCGACTTCACAATTGTGTACCACTTGTTGATTCTTCACAAAAAAATTACAAACAATCTTTATGTTTGAAGCCTGAAATGTGGCAAAAGGTTGAAAAGTTCAAGGGGGCCAAATACTTTCGCAAGGCACTGTAGTTGTGGAGTACACATGAGAAAGCATGGTATAGATCCTCGCTGTTCTTTTAACACATTCTCCAAGTATATATCTTATCTTCAATTGGAAATCCTCGTTGGCAGCTTCCAACAACAGTATAAGCCAAGGAAAAGAATGAGTAATCCAAATGTATATCCTAAAACAATATACTTTATTGAAAAATCCTTTTAAAAATGATGCAAGTAGAGTGGCAAGAATTGTACTCTATGTGCCGGGACCTTCCCTTTACGCGTTTTGAGTCAATAGGACTCTTGTTCACAGCAATAACTATATTTTTTTAGGATATACATTTGGATTCATTATTTTTCCTTGTGGAGTGTACAATATGCCTTAATCCCAGCATCAACTCTGGGTCTAGTCAGATACACGTGATAAAGACCCTCAACTTACATAATAATAAAGGTAATAAAAGTATATAATTTTTCAGGCTTGGTTTAGTCAATGATTAAAAATCCTAATCTGTCCAAGGGTATGGGCATAGCAGGTTTGAAAGAGGAAAAGCAATACCATAAAAAAGAGTTGGTATCATCCTCTCAGGAGAAAACTGAGCAGTTGGCAGCAACACAAGATATTGAAAAATGTACAGTCCACTCTGTGATACTTCATCTTCTTATTATCTCCAGTAATGTAATAGGTGCCAACATTAATGGCAACAAATTTGTAATGTGCATCTACTGACATCAGAACCACAGAGAAAAGCTTCTTTTAATTATAGATGCATTGTCTGGAGCCCCATAGCTAATGCACTCTTAAAGGGAATATGTCATCAGAAAATGACCTATTGTTTAAATCATGTTTTTATGTTCAACACATTTTTAAAAAAATTTCGGTCATGTTTTTTTTTTGGGGGGAGGGCATGGAGCCTAATAATAGTCTGACACGTTCTGTTCTGGAGTCGCACGAACTATCATATTTTTGTCACTTTTAAAAAACTAAAAGCACCGAAAATACGATCATATAGCTATGCATTGTAGACACAGCCTTACTACAAGCACAAGGTGGATTATACTGAAAGGTGACATCAATGTGTATAGATAACACAGGAGCCTAGAACACTCTTCTATAAAAGTTAATGGGTCTGCTCCTGTTTACCAGTTCCTATGCCCATGTAGCTACTATAAAGCATCTCTCTAAATCCAGTTAAAAATAGCTCAGATAACATAGCTTCCCACGTTATCACATAAAGAAAACAAAATTAAAAAAATCTACAATCAAAAAAATAAAAACAGCTAAGAAGTAAAGAATATATATGTAATGGCCGATGGGAAATGGATCCACTGGACCACTGCAAGTGTCTAAGTGGGTCCCGGTATTCATCAGAGCCCGCCGCAAGGCAGGATGGACTTGCTGCGGTGGGATTCCACCAGTTCGCTACCCCTGATGCGACTACCTTGCGAAGGCAGCCGAGGTGCAGCGAGGTATAAAGTCGTCGGGCAAACTCATAGTCGGAGACAGGCAGGCAGGTCAGGGCAGGCGGCGAAGGTTCGTGGTCGGTAGACAAGAGCGGAAGGTTGACGGTACATGGAAATCACAGATGAGGCTTCGGAACACTTTCTCAATAGGCATAGGGCACTAAAGATCCAGCAGGGGTAAGTAGGAGGTGGAGCCATTATATAGGGTCAGCGTCCGGCAATCAACCAATTACCGGCGCGCTGGCCCTTTAATTCTGAGCGAGCAAGTCCTATGAAGCGTAGGTGAGTACATGCGCCCAGGGGGACGAGTGCGCCGGCAGCCCAATACGTGGACCGCGGCGCCACTCGCTCCCGGCACAGGGGCGCATACCGGGTTACGAACGCGCCTGCAGCGCCGTTCGTAACAGTACCCACCTTTTGACCTCCCCTTCTTTCTGGCCCTGAGGGACATCTGCCCAAATCACGGTCCAAGATGTTGACTTTCAACTCCCATGACCTCTCTTCAGGCCCGAACCCCTTCCAGTCGATAAGGAAGTGCCGTTTTCCCCTGATCGTCTTCATATCCAGGATCTCCTTTACTGCGAAGATGTTGGTGGAAAAACGGTTCAGGGCCACAGATTTTAACAAGGAGACGTGGAAGGAGTTCGGAATACGCATAGTAGGTGGGAGCCGGAGTTTATAGGCCACCGGGTTGATGTGCTTGAGTACCTCAAACGGTCCTATGTAACGTGGACCCAGTTTGTAACTGGGGACCTTGAGCCGAATATATCTTTCCTGGGAGGCCTTCTACTCTTGTCCGCTTGAGTCTTCATACGCACGGAAGCTTGCTACAGAGACTGACGCGTCTGGTTCCAAATGGCTAGCATATCCTGCACCAAAACATCAGCCGCAGGAACCTTGAACGGGGATGACAACGGGGATGCTGGCCATACACAATGTTGAAGGGAGAAGCGCCAGCGGACTCCGAATCCAGGGAGTTATACTAAAACTCTGCCCAAGAAAGTAAGCTAGCCCAGTCTTCTTGTCGCGGACACAATTGGCACAGGACTTCACGAATTCTCTGACGTCCTTAGCAAGGTCTGGCCACCAGTAGAAACAGGAGATCAGAAGAAACGACTTGCGAGCACCAGGATGACCGGTCACTAGAGAGCAATGTCCCCACTTCAAAATTTTCCTCCAGAGCGTGGGACACACGTAAGTCTTCCCAGGAGGTCCACAGGAGCCGCAGAGTTCAGGCGCTCAGGAGGTATTATATGTTGAAGGACGATTTCCTCCCCAATCACATCAGAGGCATGGGAGAGGGCGTCGGCTTTGACGTTCTCCACGGGACGAAAATGTATCTGGAAGTCGAACCGCAAAAAGAAGAGGGACCACCTGGCTTGGTGCGGATTGAGTCACTAGGCCGACTGGAGGTACTGAAGGTTTTTATGGTCAAAGTAAATAGTGATGGGATGCCGAGCTCCCCCAGCAGGTAGCGCCATTCCCAGGGCTGTCTTAACAGCATTATGGGCCCCTGGGCGGAGCTGTGCACGGGGCCCCCCAACCAACGCAATCAAAAGAAGTGATCAAAAGTCGCATGTACCACAAACTCCACAAAAAAATGTCACCTCACTAAGATCCATTGGTGGAAAAACATAACAGTTATTGGTCACAGAAAATGGTGCTGTAGCACAAATAAAAAATATATATATATATTTTTAAAAGTACTAAAACACAACGAAAACCCTAAATATTTGGTATCAACAGAAATGTATCATCATGCAGAATGCACATAACACATCATTTATATCGAACAGCACCCCACGTCTCACCCCTCCCACACAGCACCCCACAAGTCTCACCCCTCCCACACAGCCAAGCCCCCCCCCACCCCCACAGCACCCCACATATCTCCCCCCTCCCACACAGCACCCCACTTCCCCCTCCCCCACAGCACCCCACGTCTCACCCTTCCCACACAGCACCCCACTCCCCGCACCCCACACTCCCTCCCCCACAGCACCCCACATGTCTCCCCCCTCCCACAGCACCCCACATGTCTCACCCCTCCCACACAGCACCCCACTCCCCCCCTCTCCCACAGCACCCCACATGTCTCACCCCTCCCACACAGCACCCCACATGTCTCACCCCTCCCCCATTCACTTACCTCTCCTGAGGCGCAGGGACCCAAGGAGTCTTCATCTCTTCCTGCCATCCTGTGCTGGGGAGGAGTGGGTGGGGCATCTCTGCTGCTGCTCTCTCTCTCTGGCAGCTCCTGTCTTCTGCTGTGCGCAGTGCTGGGGAGAATGAGGGGGTGGAGCAGCATTGCTCCGCACCTTTCCCAGTAGCCGCTGCCACCAATGACACAGCAGATGCCGGCGCCGCTACCCTCATACCACCCCTCCTCCCCCGTCGGCCAGGGAGGGGGCTAAAAATACATTTCCCAGCGGTCCGGCGAGGGACGGAGGACCGCCGGCCGCCAGGAAGTGACACCATTCACTGCTATGCCGCGCCTGCGCTTTACTCTTCACAGCACAGGCAGGGCGGCACGGCAGTAAAGTAAAGCAGGGGCCAGAGTCTGGCCCCTGCTTTAGCAGTAGCACAGCAGCAGCAGGGGCCGCTGCATCAAGACACAGGGCCCCTGCTCTACTTAAATCCCCCACCGCCCTGCCTGTACTGTAAAGAATGAGCGCAGCGCAGGCATGGGCGGCGTAACCAACACTGGGTCTGGGCGTGTATATTCATTGGGCAAGGTAGGCAGCTGCCCGAGCGAGCCCCCTGTGCTCATGGGGCCCCCGGGCAAAGGCATACCCTGTCCAATGGGAAAGACGGCCCTGGCCATTCCTCCAAAGCCAGCTTGATGGCCAGCAACTCCCGGTCCTCAATGTAGTAATTCTTCTCTGCCCGGGAGAATTTCTTGGAGAAAAAGCCACAAGTGACCATTTTGCCTTTAGGTCCCTTTTGCATGAGAACTGCGCTGGCCCCAACCGAGGAGACATCGACTTCCATAAAGAATGGCTTCTCTGTGTCAGGTCGGGACAGAATGGGCGCGGAGGCGATAGCTGCTTTTAGTTTATTGAACACTTCCTCAGCCTCTGGCGGCCACTGCCTCGGTTTGGAGCTCTTCTTAGTAAGCGCTACAATAGGAGCCACTGACGTAGAGTAATGCTGGATGAACTGCTGATAATAATTGGAGAAGCCTAGAAAGTGCTGTATGGCCCGGAGACCTTGGCCATTGCAGAATGGCAGCCAGTTTCGCAGGGTCCATCTGTAAACCCCTGTCTGAGATGATGTAGCCCAGAAATGGAAGGCTGGTTTAATGGAAAAGGCACTTCTCTAACTTGGCATAGAGGTGGTTGGCTCGTAGATGTCTCAGTACCTAGCTGGGCCATTTTAACACATAAATATGTTTTGATCTAAACCATTCTACAGTAGCTTTGGCTGTATGTTTAGGGTTGTTCTTTTGCTGGAAGGTGAACCTACACCCCAGTCTCAAGTCTTTTGCAGCCTCTAACAGGGCTTCCTCCAGGATTGCCCTGTTATTAGCTCCATCCATGTTTCCATCAACTATGGTCCATGATGGGGAGGGTATATTAAAGGTGATGTGCAGTGTTGGCTTTCCTCCACACACAGCATTTGCAATGTTATGTCTATCAGAAGATAACGATACATAAATATTGTTTAGCACAATAAAACACTTCATAAAAATCACTTCAACATAAATAAAACTATAATCGTATTGACCCGCTATAATTTGCCAACTTTTGGAAGTGGTCTTCAGGGAGATTTTGAATTGCAGTTTGTCGCCTTGATGGTTTGATGGGTCACACGCCCTGTTTTACATGACACACCCTCTTTTGCACAAAGTTACACCCCCTTGTCAGATCTGTGTAACAGCTTTGGAGGAAAGCTGATAAGGGATGTGGTATCCTTCAGCTTTGCTGGATGTTGGATCTCCTAACCAGCATCAAAGCTGGGTAACACCACATCAATCAGCTTTCCTTCAGAACTGAGCTACAATGTGGTCCCTCTGCACCAAGTGATGTCAGGGCAGTGTCTCATGATGTTTTACCCTGGCACCACCACTATTTAAGGAACAACCCACAGCCAGTAAAAAAGGAAATAAAGAAAACACACTTAACTCACTGATTAGATGCTGTCTGCCTCTACACAATGAGGAACAAATAACTGCCTACTCAGCATAGCACAATCCCAACTCCCTCCTTCAGTCCTGTTTGTAACAACTTTTCCTCTTGCCATGTAAACTGGCTAACAATGTAGCAGGATCGTTTGAAGTTGTTGGTGCTCCTCTGTGTTTCCGGCTGTAATCACCCCGCATGATCCTTGGCGTGTTGAATGCTGAACTCACCGTTACTTTGGCTTGCCGTCTTAAACCCCCGCCCCCCCATAATTTTGTTTGGGCAAAACATGTAATTAACCGTTCCGTTACCTTTTACTGAAAAAATTCCCTTTTTGAAGGAACCTGTCCGCCCACAACAACGAAACCCCCAAAAAAAACATGTAGCCCAAAAGTCAAACCCCGAAAGGGGGAAGCGGGGATCCCCACTCTAAAAAGATAAATGGCCCCCTCTTGGTGGGTAAAAAATTGTTATCTTTTTTAATTAAAAAGCCCAAGGGCTCTTACCCTGATCATTTTAAAACAAAAAATAAAAAGGAAAACAAGGGGCTACCTTTCGCACGGAACACCCTGCTTCTTAAAACTACAACTAAAATACCAGCGGGTGTTTAAATGGGAAAGTTTAAAGGGTCAAACCAATTTAATTAAAGTTCAAACCAGTCTCTGGTTAACTTTGTTGGGGCATTCAAAACAAAGATTCGTTAATTACCAAACGTCGTAATAAATCGAGTAGCCGGTTTTTGCTTTGAAAAAAAGCAGAATGAAAAGGGCAGACAGATTTGATTGGATCATTGGGTAACAAAATAAACAAAAAAAATAAACTCATTTAATCATTTTTTTTTTTTATTTTCGTTTACCCCCAATTATTGTTTCATTTTATATACACATCGTACAAATTCTTGATCTTATAAATTTTTTCGCCATTACATTTGATTATAATTGCATTAAAAACCCCTAAAACGTCCTCGCTTTTTCCCCATTGCCCAAAAATCGCGCCCTTTTTTAACAAGCCAAACACAAACAGACTTGCTCTGCATTTCTTTTCCCCCCTAAAGTCATGAATAATACTCACCAAAAACAGTACTAGAATATTTTTCCCCAAAACAGTAAAATTTTAGGGGGGCCCTTCAATCGCCCCTTTTTTGCTAAAATCAAAAAAAGCACACAAAAATTGGTGGATTCAATCTCCGCCGGGCCCCAAACCAAACACCTTTTTTTTCGCCTTTTTTTCTGTTTTTTGACCCGCCCGCCTTTTTATTTTGGGCAATACTACTCCAATTTTTAATGGTTCACGTCCCCTTCTGATTGGTTGTTTTTTGCCCACCAATAGAAAAGCTTACAGAATTTTGAATTACGTTTTTCCCGGCAATTTCAAAATCGCAATTCCTGAGTGCGCCGGGACGGCAACAAACGCGTTTGTTAGGGGTTTTTTAAGATTTTTTAAAGGGTTTTTGCTTTTTTTCAGGGAAAAAACACCTAAAAAAAACGATTTTTTGGAATCAAACTCCATGCCCACGGGGGCTGAGACCGGAATTTATTTCTTTTTTCGATCTTTTTAATTTTTCCCCTAATTTTTCGTTCCACCCTTTTTTAAATCCCTCCTCCGGCTCATTTAAATAAATACATTAGGTTTTTGCTTTGAGCGTCGAGCCTGCAATGCGCCTCACTTTCCGACCCCATCAGCATCCTCGGGATTCGAATGGTGCGTCCCGCCCCAAACGCACACAAACCCGCCCCAATTTTCACACACCTTCAGTTAGGCACATCAAAAAGGGCGTCCGTAGTGGATTTGGGCCGGGGAGGCCGTTTTTCCCCAAAATCGGGCGCAAACCCATCATACTTCCCCAAAGTGGTGCCCCCGGGAACGGGTTTTTAACCATAACGGGTTCTTTGTCACCCAGATTATAAAATTTGGTTTTTCGCCATATAGCCTTAGGCTAAAACCCACCCAAAACATTTGTCAGCTTTGACTATGCTTAAACCCCTTTTTCCCAGCCATAAAAGCTGCACATGTAAAAGTGCAAAAAATACAATTCTGCCCCCACAAATATTTAAAAAAAACCCAAATTTTAAAATCTATACTCACATGGCTGTGCCAGGGTATATGCCCTGCTACTGTTTAGCGGGTTGCTCAAGCTGACCCACCTCATTTAAGTTATTTTTTTTATAGTTTTATACATTTTAAAAACCAGATTTTTTCCAAAACAAAAATTTAAAAAAAAATATATCCCAATTTTTTTCTCACCATCTGCCCAGGAAACCTACCATTGCGGGAAAGTTTTAAACCAAAATCTTCAGGGAGCTCGGGGGACCCACCTTTCAGATAGTTTTCCCTGATATAAAGGAGATTTGGAAAGTTGATATAATCGTTTTGGGGAACCCCAGATTAAAACTAACTGGCCATGTATACTTCACGGTTACGCATTTAAAAAAAAAAAACACCGCAAGGATTGCCCATTTTTTTTTTACCCTCCCTTCCAAAAAATGGTTTTAAAAAAGCAATCAAAAAAAATTTGCCATCCAAAAATAACCAGGGTTTAACACCCTAACACGCAAGAATCCACCATGTTTTTCAGCAAAAACCAACCACATCATCCCCCCTTCTCTAGCACAACATTTCAAGCCCCCCCCATTTTCCCTTTCAACTTCTGGCATTTGGAACTAACATTTTAAAAAAATCCCTTTCCATTTAAAACCTTTCAGTAGATGGCTTTGGGGATTACACAAAAAATTTTGGGGCCCAAACCATCACGGGCATGGGTAAAGGCTCAGTAAAATTTAAAATTTTCCCACACCCATTTACATTTTTTTTAAGGGAATTTCCGGGAACCTGCGGGTATATCCACGAGGGAGGGTTCAGGGCTTTTTTAAAGGAAGATGGTTCGGGTCCCAAAGGGGTGGGCCCCCAGACCTACTGACAATCTATCACTAGGTTTAGCCATAAATGCCATTTCTGTGGGAAAAAACCCCCCTTTTTTTTTTTTAACAGCAAAAGTGCCCTTTAAACCTTCTGCTCTTTAAACCCTTTCCAACTCTCCCGTTTTTGGCGGGGGGCCCCTCATTTTGGGCCCAAACCCCCCCCTTTTCCCTGGGGAGTTTGGCACCCCCACCCCGCCCCCCACAGGGGGCGGGGGCTCTTTAAATGGCCGGGCGACAGATAGCGCTATTGCGCTACTCTGGCCCCCCGGGGGCCCGCCCTACAGGCGGGTGAAACGGGCCCCCCCCCCCCCCCCCCCCCCCCCCCCCCCCCCCCCCCCCCCCCCCGGCCCCCCCCCCCCCCCCCCCCCGCCCCCCCCCCCCTTCCCCCCCACGCCCCCCCCCCCCTTTAAAAAAAAAAAAAGCCCCCCCCCCCCCCCCCCCCCCCCCCTCCCCCCGTTTTTGAAAAAAAAAAAAGGGAGGAGGCGGGGAGGGGGATCGCTCCCCCTCCCCCTCCCCCTGTTTGTCCGGCGCCGGGGGGTTTTTGGGGCCGTACATACGGGTCAGCACGCGGGGGAATTGACGCGCCCCTCCGGGATGCCCGCGGCTGCTCTCACTCCCCCTCCCCGGGGAAAATCGTCCGAGGGGCCGGGGGCTGGGGGGAGCCTGGTGAGGTAAGGGGAAATTTAAATTTTTTTAAAATTTTAATTTTAGCTATATGGGGGTTTCCGCCTTTGGCAACAAGGGGGCCCACTCCCTTTTAAACCAATGGGACTACCGGGCAAAAAGGGGGGGAACACTACCGGGCAACAGGGGGGACATCTACCGGGCAAAAAAGAGGGGAAACAACCTGGCAACAGGGGGGAACATCTCCCTGGCAAAAATGGGGGGCACTACCGGGCAACAGATGGGAATCTCCTGGCAACAGAGGGGGCACTACCGGGGAAAAAAGGGGGGGCACTACCTGGCAACAAGGGGACATCCCCTTTGGCAACAGGGGGGCACTCCCGGGCAAAAATGGGGGCACAAACCTGGCAACAGGGGGGCCCCACTACCTGGCAAATTTTTGGGGCCCTCCCCCTTGGCAAAAATGGGGCACCCCCGGGTTTACAGAGGGGGCTTCTTTTTGGCTACAAGGGGAAACTACCTGCCTGAAAAGGGGCCTACCGCATAGGGGGGTTTTTCTACCTGGCGAAAGGGCATTACCTGGCTTTTTTCCCCCAAAGCCTTTAAAGCGTTTTTTTGGAGTGGGTTTGGCTTTTTAAAAGGGGCGGGGCCCCACTAGAATCCCTTTGCTTTTTCTTTTCCCAAAATTGGAAATTTAGGGTCCCCTTTCCTATCCTTTGAGATTGTAAGCCCCCCAAAGGCGGGGCCCTCCTCCCCCCCCGGGTCCATTTTTTAAGTCTTCGTTATCATTGTACTTGTTTGACAAAATTTATTATGTAATTTCCCCCTTTGAATGAAACCACCCGGGAATCAATGGGGGCATTTAAACCCCTTACCCCCGGGGAGCCTTTTTTTGGGCCTCTCTGACGGGAACCCAAATTTTTTAAATCTGTCATGTGTCATTTTATGTGAGAATAATTTTTTGACACTTTAACCAAAACCGGGAAAATTCAAGATTTTTTTCCCTCGTGACACATTGTGCTAAAAAGATGGGTAAAAATTTTTGGTCCAAAAAATGTTTTGTTTTTTTGGAAAAAAATTAAATTTAAGGGTGAAAAATTTTGAAAAATTTACCAATTTCAAACTTCAAAAATTTCGGGCAAAAAGACAAAAAATTTCCCCCTAAAAAATAGTTTAAAAACTAGCACTCCAATTGCCCTGCTGTATTTTGGGAAACTTTTTTTTAAATGTTTTTTTTTTTTTACGACATTAGGGGGCTTAAAAAATTTTAGTAAAAATTTTCAAATTTTAAAAAAATTTGCAATATACATTTTTTTAGGGCCCCAGGCCAAATTTTCTAACGTGACTTTGATTGACCGAATGTTAGATACCCCCAAAAAAAAAATTAAAAACCTTTTTTTAAATCTAAAAAACTACACCCCTTAAATTTATTAAAAAACACATTTAGAAATTTTAAATAACCCATTGGGTTTTTTCACAAAAATTAAAGAAAATTAAAAGTAAAATTTTAAAAATTTCACTTTTTTTGCAGTTTTTTCAATTTTTAAAGCTTTATTGACAAGAAACGGTAAAGGGAATCAGGGAAATAAAATTTTAAATTTTTTGTTTCCCCTTTTCCCTGCCTTTTTCAGAGAAACCCCAAAAAATGGCCCAAAGGGGCATTTTTTGGCTCAACCAAAACCCCAGAATGGGAAAAAGCACCTACTAAACTCGGGGCCCTATTTCATTAAAATTTTTTAATTTGGGGCCAAATTTCAGGTTTCGGACACCCAAAGGGTTTCCAAAAACGTAATAAAATACCCCAAAAAAGCCCCAAAATTGGAAACTACCCCCCTTTAAACGGAATATATCCAAGGGTATGAGTAAATCAAACCCCAAAAGGGTTTCCACAAATTTTTTTTAGCGTTCGGCTCTAAAAATTTTAAAAAAAAAATTTTTTTTTTTCCAATAATCTGAAATTTTTAGCTAAAAATTTTTAAAATTTTTTAAACAAGGAATCTTGGAAAAAAAAGCCCCAAAATTGTTTTTTACGCAATTTTTTCCCAAGTTCGCAATACCCTACAGGTTGGTGAAAACCCTTTTTGTTTGGGGCGCAGGGCAGGGGTAAAAGGGGGGGAGCCCCTATTTGGTTTTTTGGCGCACAGATTTTGGGGGGCCATGCGCATCTCCCCAAACCCCCCCAAAGTACAAAAACGGGTGAAACCTTCCAGAAGTTGCTCCTTTTTGGATTCAACCCCCAAACAGGGGACTCACCTAAGGGGTTTTTTTGCTTTTTGGGCCACGGGTGTTCCGTAGTTTTTTTTTTAGCTTTGGGGCCAAATTAAAATGGGGGGGAAACGCATTTTCCCCCAAATTGTTTTTGGGTTTCTTTTTTACAGAAACCCAAAACGGAATAAATGACGGGATAACTTTACTAGGGGGGGTGGGAAAAATTACAATGAATAAATTTTATTTTATTTTTTAAAGTTTTTATTATTTTTTACCAATAAAAACCCAGTTTAAAAAAAGGGCTTTTTAAAAGTTTGTCAAATTTTTACGGGCCATACTTTTTTTTAAATTTTTTTTGAAATTTTGGAGCTGTTTGTGGTTTGTTTTTTACAAGATGAGTTAAATTTTTTTTTTGATCCCTTTAGGGGGGAAATATAAATGCTTTGACATTTTTTAAAAATTTTTTTGTGAAGCATTTTGAAAAAAAAACGCAATCCTGGTATGTTTTTTATTTTTTTTTTTTACAGCGGTCACTGTGCGGTATAAATAAAATGAAAAAATTTTACTCACCGGTTTTATACAATTACAGCAATCCCAACATTTGTATATTTTTTTAATTTTTTTAACGGGTTTTTTCCACAATAAAAACAAAATTTTTTTTAAAATTAAAAAAAACGTTTTTTGGCATCACCCAAATCTGAAGCCATAACTTTTTTTTTTTCTGTTTAGGGGAAGCTTATAGGGACTTTTTTTTTGGGGGGATAGTTGATTTTTTATTGGAAAAAATTTTGGGGGGGACAAGACTTAGGGTTCGCTTTTAAACTTTTTTTAAAAAAAGGTGGGTGAAAAAAAACGAATCCAGCATGTTTTTTATTTTTTTTTTAAAATTTGGGCTTTTCACCGGCAGTATCCGTGACAAGTTAGTTTTTTTCTCTGTGGGTTTTAGACATTTTAAAGCTGATACCCAATTTATTAGTTTTTTTTTTAAAGCACAATTTTTTTTTAAAAAAAAATTTTTTTTTTTTATTGTGTAAAACAAAAATTTATCAACGCTATCTTCAAAAACCAAACTTTTTAATTTTTTTTCCCAAAACAGAGCGTGTAAGGGCTTTTTTTTTTTTCGGGATAACTGCGTTTTTAAATTGGGATCACTTTGAGGGTTTATTATTTTTTTATTACTTTTTTACCCATTTTTATGTGCTGCGGATGAACAAAAAAACGCTATTCCCGTGACTGTTTTTTTGGGGGTTTTTTTTTTTGGGGGTTCACCTACGGGTTAAAATTTAAAATGGGCAGAAATTTTTAAGGGGGGGGTCGCTTTCGCACCGGGATACCAAAAAATGGGTACTTTATTTATTTTTTATCTTTTTTAGGCATTTCGTTTTTAAAGGGGGAAAAGGGGGGAAGTATGTGTTTTTTTTTTATTTTTTTGTGTTTGTGTTTTTTCTTTTTTTAAAAAACTTTTTTTTTTACTTTTTTCATACTTTTTTTCCTTTCCCCCCGGGGGGGGAAATTTCAAAAACGATCGTCAGATCATTTTGCAAAAGGGAAAAAAGGGATACAGCTTTTAAAACTGTATCCTGGTTCCCCTTGGGGGAAAAAGCTGTCCCTGCCCAAAAAATGCAAAATTTTGGGGATCGTGGGCGTCAACCCCAAAAACCCGGGTTCTTCATTCAGCCCTCCCGGGGTGTTTTGGAATGGGGACCCAACGGCGCTCACCCCTTTCTTTCCCCCGGTGGGAAAATCCGCCCCCCCCCCCGGGCCGGCCCCCCCCCCCGGAAAAAAAAAAAAAGAACCCCCCCCCCCCCCCCCACTGCAAAAACCCAAAAACAAAAAAAAATTTCGCGACCCCGGGGGGTTTAAACCCCCCCCGGGCCGGGGCCACTCCGGCCTTGGGGAAAGGGGGCCCGAGCCACGGTTTAAAATACCGCTGGGTTTTTATGCCGCGATCTTGCCGCTCCACTTGTGAGCCGCAAGAATTTCCGTGACGTAAAATCATACGGCAAAATTTTCGGGGAAACCCCCCAACCCCACATTGCCCAAGATTTCGGCAAATTCCGGTTAAAGGGGGAAAAAAATAATAATAATAATAATAAAAAAAATAAGTTTTGTAATTGTATCACCTTTCCATCATGGACATTTATGTAAATTGGGGTTTTTTAACATTTTAGGAAACATAAGGGTGGGCAAAAGTTTGGGGTTTGAGCTGGGTTTGGAGATATGTTTGGGAAAAAAGGGCCCAGGGTAAAAAACTTTTCTTTGTTTTCCCCCTACAACCAAACCAAACTCTCCCTTTTTTTTTCGGAGCCAAATTAAAAGAAAGGGGGGTCTGACTGATTGGGAAAGGGCAACAAAGAAGTCTTAGACCCAGAAAAGTTTTTTTATACATGTGGCCCTTAGTATTTATTTTAATAATATTTTATTTTGTGTTGTTTTTGTTACTTTATTTTACATATTGTGCCCCTAATAAGGTCAGAAAAAGATTTTTAGACTGCTTTTTTGGGGGGGTAATTTTCCTCTGTATCTGGGGATACATTTGCCCTAATTTTAGGGGAAAAAAATCCTTTTTCACTTTACCACAGAAATGATCTATGGGCCCAATTAAAAATAAAAAGCCCCAGGTATCCCTTTTAGCCCGGGGGTCATGTGACCATACACCAAAACCCGGAAGAACCCTTTCCCGTCCCCCTCTCTGTATACAGCACTTCTTGAGTCTTATATACACAGCTATTGAGAAGCCAGGGATGGTAAATTTAAACCCCCCGCCTTCTCATGAAGCCCACTATCCGAAAAGCCACCCCTGCTCGCATAGCTCAAAAAATAAGTATCCACTAAGCTCTCTACATGGACATTCCAGAGCTATACAGCCACTGCCTGGTCATTCATAGTCTATGGGTGAAGAGTAGTTAATAAATAGTAAAAATAAAGAATGTAAAAAAAACATGCTTTCGCCCACCCACCAACCTCCACTCCAGGTGCCCAGGTGCGCCAAACACCCACCATAGTGGGCCAGAAAAAAACGTAGCCCAACCCATAAAAAGAAAAAACACCAGTGCCTTAAACCTCAGAAAGGGTTTTCAGGGATTGAACTAGGGGGAACAAGTTTAAAAAGGGTCCTCCAAAAAAACCGTTTTAAAAAGTGCATTAAATGAGTGTATTTTGTAAAGTCGGGAAAAAAAAACCCTAAAAACCCCCAAAAAAAATCGATGGTTGGAAATCTTAAATAGCAAAAATTATGTGTCCAAATTGGGCGCACAGCATATCATTGCTAGCATATTTTTTATGCAAACCAAATTTAAAAGAATTTAAATTGTCATCCCGCATAAAAAGCCCCAAAAAAATTTTTGGGGTTCTAACAGTTCATTTTATTGAGAATAGGGTGTCCAAATTTTTTTTTGGGCAAAATACACACAAAAAAAAAACGGGGCTCTAAGGGGCCCTCCACCCAAGGGGTTTTTCTTTCCCCAGTGTCCCGGCACTACAATACCAAATTGTTATGAGGGAAAAAAGGTGGGTACCTTTCTGCCCAAAACCTGAAACAAAACATCTTGTTCCTTGGTCTCTTTGACCCATCAATACATACATCTATTGGAGTATGGTGAGGGAGGCCTGCGGTGTCACGCTAGCTTAAAGGCCATCACAAATTCGTCCTTTGTGACACCTGTAGCTACGCCACTGGCACCTATATCTTTAATCTTTGGGGGGTAACACATGGATCTCCTTAAACCATTTTCTATCTATCCCCATATCCCCCTTCTCACCCACTGGGTAAATCTGCCTCCTCTCCAACCTACTACCCCGTATTTTCTAGATTGCCCTCCCTCCTCATCCCATTTAAATACCCCTTCTAGAAATCTCTCCCCCAGCACAGCAGAAATCCATTAAATTCAGGTGCAAATTTTTTCTGAAAAAAACGATTTACCCCCAAAGAAAAATCACCCAAAGCTCTAAGAACCCAAAACCCTCTGTCCTACATCATGACTTCAGCCATGCATTTAACTCCCTGAGATCCCACTTTCTTTCCAGCACAACACCTTGGAGGTCTTTACTTTCAACTTGGAGCCTAGTTCTTTAAAAATTTAAATTTTTTTAAGGGTCCTCCACCCAAAATGGGATTCTGTCATTGGGCCCAACATGGACCCCAATAGCTGGGTCTCACCAGCCCCACCCAGGGAATTTAACCACCTGTTCCACCAAATTCCAAACCCCGGGACCAGGGAGCAGCAAAAACCCTTTGGTTGGGGGATGGTCTTGGCGACAAATTATTCTATCTGTTCTTAAAGATTATAGAATTCCCTGTAAACCCCTAACTTTGTTTTTCCAAACCCGTATTCCCAAACCCCCGGGCTACTCTTTGGGGGGCTCTTTCCCCCGCAAGAAGACAGAAACCACAGGGCTTCCAAATTTTGAGACGAAGCCCGAGCCCTTACACACAACTTTGGGAATATTTTTTAAAGGGAAACTCAGAAAATGAAATGGCCTTCCTTTTTCGGTTCCCCAAAACCCCCCTTACTTCATTAACCCACTACACGGCTCCTTTCCCCTGATTTAAGATTTTTCCATCCCGACTTTGGATCTCGCGCTTCCCAATGACCATGTCCCATTTGCCTGCTTTCCTAATTAAATGTTTTCCTTTCTTGTTGTCATTTAGGTTTTACAAACCCGTCTTGGGAGGTTTGGGATTTTTTGGGCCCTACTTCTTCCATTTAAAGGATATTTGATTGAACAGTGATTGGGCTATTTTTGTAACCTAACCCTACAAAACACTTTGCCACAGCTTTATCCCTGAGCTGTCTGTTGTGTTCCTTGGTTTTCATGATGCTGTTTGTTCACTAATGTTCTCTAAGAAACCTCTGAGGCCTTCACAAAATGTATATAGTTACACTAAGAATCAATTACACATAGATGTACTCTATATACTAATTAGGTGACTTCTAAAGGCAATTGGTCACACTGGATTTTATTTAGGGGTATTAGAATAAAGGGGGCTGAATACATATGAACGTCACACTTTTCAGTTTTTTAATTTGGAAAAACACGTATTATTTTCTTTACACTTCACAAATACTTGCTTCTTAGACTTTCTCTATCATATAAAATATCAATAAAGCACATTTAAGTTTGTGGCTGTAATGTCTAAAAATTAACAGTTCAAGGGGTATGAATACTTTGCCTTCTTCATAACAATGTCAGTATATGTTGAGCCTGGCTGGAAGATAACCATTTAGAGGGACGTATGAAAACTGTCTAGGTCTAAGACTTTCTTTGCTGCCTATAGCAACTAATCAGAGCTCCCCTTTTATTTTTTCAGAGCACTTTATGAAATGAAAGGGGAGCTCTGATGGGTTGCTATGGGCAACAAAGACAGTATTACACATAAACTGTTTTCATACATGAGACCCTGAGTTACCAAACCTCTTAAGTGGTATGTGGCAAGAAGGGATCAAGATACCTGAAACAATTAAAAAATGGTGTCCTTGCAGTTGAAGAATGTGGGCTTGTTTATTGCAGATCTCTTACATAGGGTAATTGTATTGATTGATTGATGAATATTGATACAAGTTAGCAAAATGACCTTTCTCAGAATGATCTCTGACAAGGGAATGGATATGTTATCTATCACCTTTATGTTTGCTACTGCAGAAACTGAAATAATAAAAAAATAGATTATGTCCCAAACAAAAACGAAACTTTCTTTACGGATGTCTTTTCACAATCTTGATTATTGCCTATAGGAACAATTTTACATACAGCATAGTGGACAGATTATCATATTTGTATTCTTTTTTACCTGACAGCAGAAAATTGGTGGAACAGGATAGTTGCTAAGGGAAGTCGCATTACAAACAGTTAGGGTCTGTCCACATGGTGTACTGCAGCGCGTACAGTACATGGCACAGTACACAGTGTTTTGGGAGCTCGCGCTGATCAGTGGGTACTCCCGGGGGGGGGGCGGGCAGCCCGCTGGCCCATAGAAATGCAATTTCTCGTGGG